>PVLD010009748.1:0-74943 GCA_004027595.1 Dinomys branickii | reverse complement strand
CACTGAGCTATATCCCCAGCCCCTCCATCTTGTTTCTTGGAGCTGCAGTTACTGGCATGAATGATGCTGCCCTCCTGCAGCTTGTCCTTTGAAGGTGTCCCCTGGTGGACATCCTGGCTGGCAGTTTGCTCACTACAGTCTCCCTAGTCTGGGAAAGCCCCTGCAAAGGATTAGGGTTGGGGAGAAGAGGGCAACGTAGAGCAGGGTAGGACTCAGCGGTGTAGAAGGGAGTGAGTGACAGGGAAGAGTGCATAGAGGGAGATGGGCAGGGCTCAACGAGGTCCAGGGAGCGGTGGGAGAGGTGGGAAATGTGGGGGAGGTGCTGTTGAGGGCCAGAAAAGCTGTGGGAGGTAGAAGTCTCTAGAGCTTGTTGAGGACCTAGGGAGCTAGCATCAAGACCGGGGGCAGATTCTCGGGGACCCCAGAGAGATGAGGCTGCCGGGGTCCCTGTGCTGGCAGTCCTGGCTTTGTGCGCGGCGGGTCTGCAGTGTGTTGCATAATCAGGGAAAACTGCTGAAGTGGGGAGAACCCGACGGGGAGGGGGAGGAGGAGGAGGAAGAGGGAAGCGCCGCCCCTCCCCCCTGACCTTGAGGCTCTGTGGAAGGGGGGGCAGCCGCACCCGAAGATGCGCCTCTCTCCTCCCCCCGCGGGGGCGGGGCACTGGGGTGGCGGGGCGGAGCCCGCCCGGCCCGGGCTCACCCTCTGCTCTGCTCTCTCTTCCTCTCTCTGCTGTCTCCATCCTTCCTGTCCCGCGCTACCCCGGACCTGTCTCCTTTGTCCTCCTCCCTGGTCGCCTCCTCTCGGACCTGCCCCTCGCCTATCTGGTCCCGTGTGTGCCCCGCCTGACTCCCCGTGCCCTTCCCGCTGTCTTTCCCGCCCCGGCCCTCAGGATACCTCAGCGACTACGTGGGGCCAGCGTCCGTCTACGATGGCGACGCGGAGACGGCGCTGCTCAAAGGGCCGTCCCCGGAGCCCATGTACGCTGCAGCTGTGCGGGGAGAGCTGGGGCCGGCGGCCTCAGGCTCGGCACCACCACCCACCCCGCGCCCGGAGCTGGCCACCGCCGCGGGCGGGTACATTAACGGCGACGCGGCGGTCAGCGAGGGCTACGCAGCCGACGCCTTCTTCATCACCGATGGGCGCTCGCGGCGCAAGGCCTCCCAAGCCAACGCGGCCGCCGCCCCGTCCACTGCTTCAGCAGCGGCCCCCGAACGCGATGCCGGCGCCGGGGGCGGGCCGGGCGCACGGGGCTCTGGGCCGGGGGCCGGAGGCCGGGGCAGTGCGCGCACCGGGGCCGGAGCGGAGGCGCGAGCGGGGTCGGGCGCCTCCGGCGCCTCAGGCCGGCACGCGTGCGGCGAGTGCGGCAAGACCTACGCCACGTCGTCGAACCTGAGCCGCCATAAGCAGACGCACCGAAGTCTGGACAGCCAGCTGGCACGGCGCTGCCCAACGTGCGGCAAGGTGTATGTGTCCATGCCGGCCATGGCCATGCACCTGCTCACTCACGACCTGCGTCACAAGTGCGGCGTGTGCGGCAAGGCCTTCTCCAGGCCCTGGTTGCTACAGGGGCACATGCGCTCGCACACCGGCGAGAAGCCCTTCGGCTGCGCGCACTGCGGCAAGGCCTTCGCCGACCGCTCCAACCTGCGCGCGCACATGCAGACGCACTCGGCCTTCAAGCACTTCCAGTGCAAGCGTTGCAAGAAGAGCTTCGCCCTCAAGTCCTATCTCAACAAGCACTACGAGTCGGCCTGCTTCAAGGGCGGCGCGGGCGGCGCAGGCGGCCCCGCGCCCCCCGCGCCGCCACAGCTCAGTCCTGTGCAGGCCTAGGGCGGCGGGCCAGCCGGGTCGGCTCACAGCAATACGGGCCCCCAGGGAAGTCTCCGCCGGCATCCGGGCGGAGGGGCCGGAGGGCGGGCCCCTCCTCACAGCAATAGGGGGAGGGAGCCTGCCTCACCCTGCTCCGCTCGCCAGGGGCCTTGCCAGCCCCTTCAAGCAATAGGGTCCCGAGGGGGACCCACCCCGAACCCCCTTTCCTCTCCTCCAGGGTGCCCCAGGCTTTCTCCCAGCAATAGGGTCGGCCAGACCCAGAACCGAACCTCATCTCTCAGTTGGGTCTCTGAAGATGGGGGTGGGGTGAGGTAGGGAACGTCCACCTCCCTCCTTTGCGCCCCTGGACCGCGCTGCAGAGACTCAGGTCTTCCCCACCCCTTCCCAAGCCTTCCAGGCTGGGCCTTAGGCCCACACTTTCAGGGGGTCAGTACCTCCCCGGCAGCAGGTCGGGGAGGAGCCACAGAGGGAATGGCTACAGAGGCGTCCTGCCCCATCGGCTTCGCAGACTTGCCGGCTGTGTTCGACACGTTGGGGACGGGGGAAAGGGGCGGACGGCGGCACCTTCTCCCTCGAGTTCTTTCTGGGGCCTCAGTCTGAGCCGCCCTCCTACCCTTCCTCGCATCCTCTGCCAAATCCGAATTCTTCCAGCCCAGCTTCCCAGGTTCTGTCCTCCATAACGAATAATAACGACGCATATCGAATCGCATGGACTTATCCGACCTACTCAGATCCCTCTTCCTTCGGCCCCGGGGCCCCCTCCCTCGTACCCCGGGCTTTCGGTGTTGGAGGACGGATACCCATACCCGGGCCAGCAGCGGGGCGTGCTCTGCCCTCTATACACCTCTGTATTCGCTTTGCGGGTAAAGCCCCCTGGGGGGTGCGGACGCGTCGGGTTTCTTTCTGTATTTGTACGTTTTATTTATGAACGGATTGCACTCGGGTCAGGGAGGGCACGCCGAACCCTTCCTTCCCGCCGACGCCTGGGGCCTGGGAGGTCCAGGATCTCTTCTCTGCCCCGGAGCCCCTCCCCTAGCTGGGCTCTGCCTCCTGGGAGCCTCGGATCCCGCCTCCCTAAGGCCGGCCCCTCCCCTTCCTCCGAGGCCCAGGCCCCGCCCCACTAGGTTGCCAACTTTCGCCCGTCTATGCCAAAGCCTCGGCGGCGACCCCGCCCAAGGGCCCGCCCCATTGGCCGCCGCCTTTGTGACGTCACTGCATGCAGCCCCATCCCTCCTCCCAACCCTTCCCGGGGCTGCCCTCTCCCTTTTCCTCTTAGTTAGTCCGATGCCGACTATAGAGCAATAATGCGCACTGCATGCGAAGCTGCCGCAGCCTCTAGAGTTACTGAGAATCAGGTATCCCCCGCCCTACCCACCCTATAGGACCCTAGATCAGGGATGCTGCGCGGGGCCGGCCGCGCAGACTTTCTTAACCCCCCTTCCCGCTCCCCACGGCAGAGCCCGGCGGGCGGGCATCGTGGTTCCAGGGGCGGGGACAGGGTGGTTGCACCCAAGGCTCCTCCGTCAGTCGTCCATCACTCACCGATCGTCCATTGGGCATTTATTACGTGCCAGGCCCTTTGCTGAGTCCACCAGAGACACAGAGACCTTTGGGGCACTGTATGTCCGCTACAGAGGCCTAATGGGCTTGGGTGGGCTAGGGGCAGACGCAGATGCAGAGCGCCTGGTCCCTGGGCCCATGGTCCCCTTCTCCCCACCTCAGTTCGGCTCCATGTTGGGTACCTTCAGGCTCTGCCTTTGACTTGGGCCTTGCGTCTCCAGCTCAGGTGGCACAGACCCAGGGCCCCAGGGCCCAGCTTTACCAGGGCAGCCCGTACAGGCGCCCACCCGCTGATTTCCCTGGCAAGCACGGTTCTGCTGTCAGTGGACAGGGTGCAAGCTGGAGTATATGATGTGGCCAGCCTCATCCCCAGCACCAAGGTTGGTTGCCCCAAGCCCCCTCAGCCACCAGGTGTGGTGCCTGCATCGTTTTCCAGCCGGGGCCTGCCTGCCTGTGCCGCATGCACAAGCTCACACAGGCGCCTCATGTCGCCCCACCCTGCACCTCTGTCTCCCTAAGGAGAAGGCCAGAAGGTCGTTGGCCCACCAGGCTCTCCTGCTTCCCCATACCCTGCCGCCGTGGAAAGCCATGGGCCCCCTCCCGCCCCCATAACTAAGCAGCACAATAACCGACTTAGTGAATTCAGGTAGAAGGAACGTTTAGGTAGCAACTATTTTGTACTGATTCTACAAGTAGGGCCCGAGGTGCGGGGCCCTCGGGTGGGGGCTGTGGCCGCCGGCCCGCCCCGCCCCCACCCCCGCCTGCGCCCCGCCGCCTTGTACATATTCCTGCCCGGAGCAGGCCGGGATTTTTACTCGGGCCGAGCCCTTCTTCCGCCCCCGTTTGGGGCCGGGCCGGCCGGACAGACGGACGGACGGACGACAGACCTCCTTCCTAAGCACAATAGCACCAGCTCCCCGGAGCGCCGCACCTCCACAAGGAGAATAAATGCCACTCTTGATAGAATTTGGAGTGTTGGTTGATGTGTTCTTACTGGGAACTGCTGGGGTGTCTTCCTCATTCTACAGGCCCAGTGCTGAGAGTCACAGATAAGGCTGTGGCTCGACCTTCCTTCTGGATAGGGCTGGCTGGGCTGGCTGGGCTGTCTGGGCTGGCTGAGCCACAGCAAATCTATTTGTCTGAAGGCAGAATAGTTGACACTTCCCCTGTGGCAGGTGAATCTGTGCTGTACCAAGAATTGAGGACACTAAAAGGATTTTGCCCAATGTCAGGCTCAACCCAGGCTGACCTAGAATGGGCAGAATATGTACAGAAAAGTTTACAGTCCTCTGGTCTGGGAAACCTCCATTCTCCCCTATTCTCCCTCCGTGAGCTTCTGCCACTCCCTCAGGCCTGTCCTGCAGGCAGCTATATCCCCAGTGCTGGGTCCCTCATCCTTTGCAAGCCTTCTGATATGCTGTTGGAAGAAATGAGAATGGCAGAGGTTTTGAGGTCAAGCCTCTCTCTGTGGCCTGCTGCCTTCATCCTGACCTCAGACTCTGGGGGTGTACTTCTGAATTTCTGGAGAATGAACGCCTCCGTAGAAAGCTGTGCTAGGCCAGTTCCAGGGAGGAGGTGCCTGGGCCAGACAAGCATCTAAAGCTACCCTGGACCCTCAGGGTCTAGACAAGGGGTGGGGAGCTGAGTTGAAGACACTGGGGGAAGGGCTGGGTAAGAAGAGCACAGGGCCTAGGATCCTGTTCTCAGCTATGATTCTAGGTAGGCAAGAATGAGTTGAGCACCTGCCCAAAGACTGTACACATGTGGTCAAATTAGGTCAGCCTTAAGCCAGGGCCAGCATAGCTGCCCACACCCTGGCAAGGATCCAGACCTATGTGAATTTCAGTGTCTCCCCTGTGAAGGTCTGGACCTGCTAATGGGGATCGAATGAGGAATGAATGTCCCCTTCTGAACTTTTTTTTTTTTTTTTTGTCTTTTTGAGACAGGGTCTTGCTATACAGTTCACGCTGGCCTTGGGCTCACTTTGTAGCCCAGGCTGATCTCAAACTCACAATGATCCTCCGGCATTAGCCTCCCAAGCTCTGGGATTACAAGTGTGTGCCACCACACCCAGCTATGAATGTTCCCTTCTGATCCAGGCCTTTTTTTTTCTATACTGGGAATCGAACTCAGGACCTTGCACTTGCCAGGTGGGCACTGTGCTACGGAGATGTATCCCTGGCCCCTAGATGTCCCCTTCTGGAGAGCTCTGCCATCAATAACAACAGCAAGAGTAAAGGTATACTTGGTACTGGGAGGGGTCAGTGGCCAGGGCCTCCTATAGAGAGATCCTCACTGTGTCTGGGCTGAGGAGACGCTATTTCTCTATTTGTAGATGAGGAATCTGAGTTTTGTGGAAGAGATCAGATGAACAGCACATCATGTCTAAAGATGAGAAACCCAGAGGTGCCTTTGACACAGCTTTGCCCGAGTCCTCCACCCACACCACACCTGATCTATACCCTGACACATGGCAATGGCAGGCAAGGAAGTTCCTGGCTTCCTATTGCTTGCCATAGGACTCCAAACTGTTACTGTCTTAAATGGCCATTTCTCCTTCTCTGGGATTCTGAGGGTGGTGTAACTAGAAGTTATGGACGCATTCTCTCCCAGGTGGTATAACCACACCTCCCTGTTCCTCTCAGTCAACCATGGGAACAACTATCCATTGCAGAGAATGGGTGGTACAGGCCACTGAACACTACTGCTGTGAAGTTTCCCTATCAGCTGTGCTTGCTCATGGCCCCAAGGCCTTAGGGTCAGCCTTAGATTCTTTCTAAGCTGCCATACACACTTGTCCTTAACCAACCTTACCTGCCTTGGCCTTTCTCCTTGGTGCCCTGGGCTGTACCTTGCTCTGGATTTTTTTTTTTTTTTTGTCTTTTTGAGACAGGGTCTCTCTATGCAGTTCAGGCTGGACTTGAGCTCACCTTGTAGCCCAGGATGGTCTTGAACTCGCAATAATCCTCCTGCCTCAGCCTCCCGAGTGCTGAGATTACAAGCATGTGCCACCACGACTGGCAACTGCTCTGGATTTTTGGGGTGCTGGAGTTTGTGTCAGGCAACATTGGTCTCAGCCTCACCCAACTGGCTAGACTCTCCTTCCTGGTGGTTCTAGTCTACTTTCTGGTCACCTTCCTATCAAGATCATTTGCTGAATGATTGCTTTGAGGTAGGCATAGTCAAGATCGCCACTTAAGGCCAGACATGGTGGTGCATGCCTGTAATCTCAGCACTCGGGGAGGCTGAGGCAAGTGGCTGAGGATGAGGCAAGTTGAAGGCCAGCCTGAGCTGTATAGCAAGTCCTTGTCTCAAAAAGACAAAAAAAAAAAGAAAAAAAAAGATAGCTGCTTCTTTTGTTGTCTTTTTGAAACAAGGTCTCACTATGCAGTTCAGGCTGGTCTTGAACTCACTTTATAGCCCAGGCTGGCCTCAAACTTGCAAGGATCCTCCTGCTTCAGCCTCCTGAGTGCTGGGATCACAGGTGTGTGCCACCATGCCCGGTGATAGCCACCTGTTTTGCAACCCTTCACTTATGGGCTGGTGAGCTGTGCCTTTCTGGGCCTACTGGCAGGCTGAACTGTCAATCTTCTGTGAACAGTGGGCCAGAGTGGGCTGGTCCTCTAGTTCTTGGTTCTGTATTGGAGTATGCTACTGCCAAAGCATACTAGCTAGGGAGTGGGGAGGGAGTGGCAGAGCTCCTACGCCTCATCCCTACACATCAGGCTCTGAAGGGGACACTCTTTTCTGGCCTCCTTTTTGGGGTGAGTATTCACAAAGGCCTACACCTGCCTAGCCCAAGCCCAGCTACATCCCATTGCCAGAGACTGTGTTGAACAGACATGTTACCGGAGATTGGGTAGGAAATGAGATGGTCCTGATCTAACAAAGGCCACCCATGAGGGCTTTCTGGCTGGTAGGGTGGCCCTCTAGAGGATACGCAGATACTTGTCAGGTAGCACCTGCTCTCCTGGTGCCTGGTCTAGAATTATCTAAAAATGACCTGTGCAACAAGAACAGGTCATAGGTGGGACTCCTCACAGGCCAAAGGTGGTAGAAGCAGGGTGAGGTTGTGGGAACCCCAGGCCCAAGATGATTTGTTTGAGAGGCGCTGTTTCTGCTGCTCAACATGTTTCCGGGGAAATAAGGCCTGCACTTTGCATCCAGTGTAGGATGCCTGCCTGGCCAATTGGGCACCCGAGGAGCCAAGGTGGCTGATCAATTGCCTCATTTAGGCAAGGGGCTCTTTTCCAGCTTGATCCTGATCTGGCTTTTGTGGGGTAGTTCCCACCGGGTGTGTGCTGAGACACGAGGCCCTGGACAGGGCAACCGGTCTGTGGTGCACGAAGCCGTTCATAACTGACCTATACCCCAAATGGTTCGCCGAATCGTGGAATGATGAAACCCTGTGTTTACAGAAGTGGGACAAGGGGCCAGCGAGAGGTCGGCAAAACTGCTCAGCTGCCAGGGAGCTGGCCGCCGGCACTATCCTCGAGCTGCTTGGCCGCACCGGGTTGAGTTTCCGTCTTTTCCTCAGGGACCCGGGATCCAGGATCCGAGACCACACTGGATGGATCCACACGCAGCGACTGCGACTCCCAGGGTGCTCCGCGCTGCAGCCGAAGCTCCGCCTCCCGCCGGTCGGGGACTACAAATAAGCGCGCACAATCGCTGCGGGCTAGTCAGCGCGTACCGGCCAGTCAGCGCCTTCGAACCAGCTACGGCGGCCGACAGGGGGCGGTGGCGGCCGTTGCCCGGAGTCCCGAGGCTGGGCTGCGGGGTTGCGGGCCTCGCACGCGGCTAGCCCGGCTGGGCACCACTTGGGCGGCGTAGCTAAGGCCATGGGCGACCGCGGCGGTGCGGGCGGCTCCCGGCGCAGGAGGACTGGGTCGCGGCCCTCGGGCCAGGGCGGCGGCGAGTCCGCGGCGGCGGAAGACGTGCGGGACGCGGTCGCAGGCCCCGACGTAGGAGCCAGCGGGGACGTGCCGGCTCTGGCCCCCGACAAAGACAGAGACGCCAGAGTGGGCAGTGGCCCCTTGCAGCTGAGGTAGCGGGGCGCCTAACCTCTTACCTCTGACTGCAGACCCTGCTCTGTCTCTCTGGAGCGGCCCCAGTGGTTCGGGCTTAAGTCCCGGGACCACTGTGCCCTTAGGGGACACCGAAGCTTTGGTGCAGAGGGTCAGCTGCCAAGGTCACCCCATGGGTCGAGGAGCGAGCGCGCGGGGGAGGGGGACGGCCTGGCAGGTGGGCGTCCCTTGGACAGGTCCGCAAAGACTTGGCGCCTGGCCGGTAGCTTTGCCTTCCGGTCTGGAAGGAGGTGCATGAAGATATGAGGGGGTCCTGCTGAGGGCCTCGCGGGGTACCCTGGGGGTGGGAAAGGCTCCCAGAAGAGGCTGGTCTGCCAAGAGAGTCCATCCGGCCTCAGCCCCGTCCGAAATCAGAAGAGTGGGCGTCTGCCCAGGGCACGGGACAGTACCAGGTGCTTTCTGGTCCTTGCAGACCCTCCCGAGAGTTCGTCCCTCACCCAGAGCCTGGGGAGGCTCGAGCCCTGCCTTTTTTTTTTTTTTTTTTTCTCTTCTTTTTGAGACAGGGTATCACTATGCAGTTCAGGCTGGCCTTGAGCTCATTTTATAGCCCAGGCTGGTCTCGAATTTGCAACGATCCTCCTGCCTCAGCCTCCCGAGTGCTGGATTACAGGCGTGCGCCACCACGCCCGGCTTTGAGCCCTGCTTATACTAGCAGGAGTGCCCACGGGAGAGGCCGAGCAGCTCTTGTGGGAAGTTTTGTCCACTGATTGAGTATAGGAGAGAAGTTTGAGGTAGAGGTACCTACAGGTGGGCCCTGCTTACCTGAGTGACATGTCAGCGTGAGGGCAGCCACCATGGCTGACAGGGAGAGTTTGGTTACCTGGGCATTGGCTCCCTCCTCCAAGATGTCCTTGAGCCACTCTCAAGTCATTCTTTCTGGCCTTTGTATGGATCCTCAGGGGCTCTGGTTTAGGGAGAAGCTGAGAGGCTAGGAGGAAGTGGGCAGTAGATGGCTTGGTTAATAAGGATTTACTTTCTCAATGAACAAGCCTTTCTTCAGTGTGGGGAGGTGAGGCAAGGGAGGACAGCTGTGGTGCAGGCTCTGTCACTTCCTTTGGAGTTCTCATGGTTCCCTGACAGATAAGATAACCTTAGTGTGAGGCCTACAGGGCATAGTGTGAACAAAGGTCAGGTGAGGAGTCCGAAGGTGCTGTTGGGGAGGTAGCTGACTCTCCTAAGAGGAGCGCTGACTTCCTGTACCTCCTGTCTGAAAGGTTTAAAGTCCTGGAGTTGGCCCCCTACTGATTGCCCCAAGTTTTCTTCTCTCCAGGAGGCAGGGGGAATGGCTAGTAGGACTTCTGGAGTGGTTGGGAATTGGGGTTCTTCATGTGACATCTTGGGGGAGATCTTACCAGACCACCACCTAGGGAAAGGCAGAGGAAGCAGTCATGTCCCTGCTTTCACTGGCCAGAAAGCCTTTTCTGTGACTGCTGGCCTGGGGCTCCTGTGAGGATAGTGGGAAAGGCCAGTTTCGTAGAGGTCTTGTGTCCTTGAGAATATCAGTGGTAGATGGCAGAGAGGACACATCCAGGGCTGGAAGAGAGAGCCAGTTGATACTCTGCTTGTGGACAGGTTCTGTGTGTTTGCCCCTCAACCCTGGGAATGAAGCAGGGCTCGAAGCCTGTTGGTAAGGGTCCTAGATTCTATTCTTGTTTTTTTCTTTTAAGACAAGGTCTTGCTATGTAAGGTCTTGCTCTGTAGTTGAGGCTGGGCTTGAACCCACTATGCAGCCCAGGGTGGCTTCAAGCTTGTGGAGATCCTCTTGCTTCAGGCTCCAAAGTGCCAAGATTACAGGAATAGGAAACTATACCTGGATCTGTGTTTTTTTTTTTTTTTTTTGTCTTTTTGAGACAGGGTCTTGCCATGCAGTTCAGGCTGGCCTTGAGTTCACTTTGTAGCCTAAGCTGGGTTTGAATTTGCAGTAATCCTCTTGCCTCAGCCTCCCAAGTGCTGGGATTACAGGCGTTTGTCTCATGCCCAGCTTTTGACTTTTTGTTTTTGCTTTTTACTTTAAAAAAATATTTTAAAGAAAAAGGAACACAACAAACAAAAAACAAAATTCTAAAACAATACAATGAGAGTTTAATGCATTGCATATTGTTATCTTTAAATTAGTTACTCAGGGTATGAGAGATCAGCATTCTGCTATGTAATTCAGGCTGCTTTTGAACTGTGTAGCCTCATGCTGATCTCAAACTCAGGCAGTGATCCACCTGCCTCAGCCTCCCGAGTGCTAGGATTGTAGGAGAGTACCACCCTGCCTGACTAGACTCCCTTCTTCCTGTTGGGTGGGCCAGGCATTAGTCTGGCTGCCCTCCTGAGACTTGGGCCAAAGCTCACCCTTCTCTTCACAGTCTTCCCTCTTCCCTGCGTATTGCTGCATTTGGTCCACTTTGCTTTCCTCCTGATTCACTGAGCTCTCGCCTCCTCCCCAGTACTTCCTGCTGTCCTTGGGCTGGGCAGATGAACCAGACTCTGGGTATAAGCTCATTTCTTCTGTGGAAAGGTGAGGCTGTGAGCACAAGAGGAGGCATTCCTGTTTTTTGCCTGCTGTTCACATTTTTAGGCTTTGGATATTCTAGCTGGCCCTTGGTTTGTAACTGCCTAAGCTGAGCTTTCTGGTTTTGGGTTCTGGGCGAACCTTTCAGAGCTTTCTTTTTTGTCTTTTTTTGGTACTGGGAATCAAACTCAGGACATTGCACTTGCCAGGCAGGCGCTGTGCTACTGAGCTATCTCCCCAGCCCTAGAACTTTCAATGACAAACAGCCCACGTTGGTACACATGCTATAGTTTTGTCACCACTGTATTTGTCTTGAGTATCCTCCTTATCTCTTGTACCCCAGGGGTTGGCCAGAGCGTGGCATAAAGGAAGTGTTAAAGAGCTGGCAGCTGGAAGGAGAATTGGCACTTTGTCTCCCTCCTCATTCTGCTTGGCCCTGGAGCTGGAGCATGTGGTCCTTGTAAAGTTATGAGAGGTTGAGGCCCTGGGTGTGATACTGGCCTTGTCAGGTGCATTGTGGATGTATATCTACTTTACAGGTGAGAATGAGTGAGAGACATGAAGGAGAGGGCACTCTGCCTGGAGTCCACTTGGTGAGGCCTGGAGCGTCAGGAGAGAAAGGCTATTCTCTTCTTTTTGGCCTAGGGGAGTGGGTGTAGGACAGCTGGAAGGCATAGGACACTGGCAGGCTGTCCAGTGGGTGAGAGGGTGATGAAGTCAGCTCTTGGCATGGCTGGCCAGTTCCTACCTCCCCTCCTGCCATCCCTGTGGCCTGCCCTCTAGCCTACTTGCTGCTGACCACACTGACAAGCCTGTATCTTTGTGGGCTCTGGTATATGGGGCAAGTTTTTCCTCTAGGCCAGGGGCCTCTGACCTATGAGGGGAGGGGGCAGCATGGGCTGAGGCTGTGTGCAGTGTAGCTGCTGCCTAAGGGTGGACCTGGTTCATAGGCCCTGGGAGGACCTGAAGAATGGGTGTGTGTGGTCAAAGAATGCTTTGGAGTCCCACAGGGAGGAGTTGAAAAAGTTCTCAGAATGTTGTCTTTGGGGGCTGGAGTTTAAGCTCAGTGGTACAGTGCCTGCCTGGCCAGCGCAAGGTCCTGTGTTTGATTCCTGGTACCCATACAAAAAATAAAAAAAGAAAGAAACTTAGAATGTTGTCTTTGGCAAGAAAGACTTTTCCTACTCCGGTGTTCATTTTGGAAATGGGCATAGAGGTCATACTGTTGTGAAATAGTCATGGTGTGAAGACAGCGATTGATGGTGGTGGCTCAGTGAAGCTACCCGGAGGGTCTGGGATAGTTCTGGTTAGAGTGAATGGGCTTCTGCCTAGAGGACAGGGGGACTGGGGAGGCCTAGTCTAGCAGACAGGTCCAGAGAGGCCATCTGCTTGCCTCGTGGGGCTGGGGCACTAGGGAGGACAGGCAGTGAGTATAGCTAGTTGGGGTGGTGCCCAGTTTGTTGGTTATAAAGGTAGGGATAGAACTAGGGAGAAGAGGGGTTCAGGTAAGATCACAGCCTCACTGTATGGTCAAGATAGACTTGGGCAGATCCAGGAAGCCCAGGCCTGAGTCTGGGACAGGGGGCTGGACAATGGTTGGGACTAGGTTGGTATAGAGCTGTCTACCATGGTGCTCCAGTCTGAGATAGGCAGGAAGAGGGGTAGTGACCACCCTCCTACTAGCAGGGGCTACTGGGAGATGATGTGGATGAGGCGGGTGCCAAGCAGACATTGGTGTGAGGGTCAGCGGTTGGGCCTGTTAACAATGCCCCTCAGCTTCCTTGGCCTTTCTTTTTTTTTTTTTTTTTTTCCCTTGGCCTTTCTTTACCTGGATGACAGTGTTCAACTTCTGCACTTGATCTTAGCCAAAAGGCTGAGAAGTGATGTGTGTTCAAGTGCTGACTCTGACCAAAGCCATGCTTTTTTCTGGGCACCAAGGCAAGACCAATTCTAAGAGGACATCTGTGTCGTGGTGCTTCCGCTGTGGACCCTCACCCTGCTCCCACTGCCCAGGTGTTCTGTGGTAGATATGGGTTGGTAAAAGGAAAAGGGAGGTACTGGCCTCTCTTCTTACAAAACAAAAGGCCTTGCTCAATGCTGTATGGGGCTTCCTGGTGGCATTGCTGCTGGAGGGCAAGGCAGGGCTGCAGCTGTTGAGTGAGCAGGAGTGCTCTTCCTAGCACACGGGCTCTAACCTTGCTTCTGTTGTCTTTGGCTTGGGTAGGGCCAAGGCCCAGCTATATAGTGACCTCTCTGCCAGGCTCAGTACCTCTGTTCGCAGGCAGGGTCTATTTGTGTGTCCTTCACTTGAATACTGTGTGAGTGCTTTCACAAATGGGATCTGCTTTGGCTGCAGGCTCTTATCATCAGGTGTCTTGCCCTCAGGTGGACTCTTGGCACTTCCAGCCCAGGCATGACCACAGTGCTTATGAATATAAGGACCAAGTCCTTGCCCCCAGAAAGGTGCATGTTAGGCAGGGTGTTTGGTCAGCTGTTTTGCTGAGTTCCTGTGCTCTCTCAGGCCCGTGTAGCCGAGTGTAGGGAAGAGGCTCTTCTGTGTAGTGGGGACTGCTGGTCTCCTTGGCTGGCCGATGAGCCTGCTGATCTGGGTGGACTCCACCCTACCCTTTGTCCTAGCACTGCAATACTGGAAAACTCACATATCCCTGGGTTGGATTCTCTGGTGGTTTGAGAGTCTGGTTGTAGTCAGGCCCTCTGGGGAGCAAGGGCAAGCTCCTGGCATGGGGAGCTCAAGCCTCATAGGCCCAGCCAGCTCCTGCCTGCTGTGATGTGCCCCCTCTCACTGCCTGAAGGAGAAGGCCTCTGGGTGGTCCTGAGAACTTTGCTCACTGCAGGCCATGTGGCTACTGCCATGGTCTAGCCTGGCTTCTATCTGTACATGTGGAGTGGGAATGTGTGAGCAGGACAGGTCATAGTAGTGGACCCAGCCCTCCCCTGTTGGCATCTGCTTACCGAAGAGCCTGTCCCCTGCTCTGCCAGGTGCCATCGCCTGCAGGATTCTTTGTTCAGCTCTAACAGTGGCTTCAGCAACTACCGTGGCATCCTGAATTGGTGTGTGGTGATGCTGGTAAGTAGACTGGGGTACCGGAGCAGGCCTACCTGCAGGCAGGTGTGGGAGAGCTGTCCAGGTTGGCATTATTCTGGGCATAGGCTCTGTGCCAGGGGTATAAGAGCACATTGAAGCTGCCCTGAGAAGTCCACAGCCCATGTGGCTGCCAGCCCTGGGCTGGTGAGGAGAGCAGAGGTGGCCCCTGTAGTGGTCACACAGGGGTCTTGAACCCCAGGAGGGCATGGGGATACTGGGGAGGCTTAGCAGTATACCTGGGCTCAAGGACTTTAGCTGTGATGTGTCTTTGGGGTGCAAGATCCCCCTGGCTGTGAGTGGGCAGAGGGGGTGTTCTGTGGATTTAAGGCCTCCCTGGGAATATGTAGCTTTGTGGCTATGGGAACGCCCCCCCCCGTAATCTATAGCCCCCACTGCTCTACAAGCCCCCTGAGCCCTTATCCTCAGCTTTGGGTCCTAGTGGATGGAGGCATGAGGTATGTCCAGCGTCTGCAGTCTCTGAGGCTTAGTTTCCACTGGTGCTTTGTGGGGGCATGGCCAGTAGCCCCACCCCAGAGGCCATTGGAGTCCAAGGCTCAAAGCTTAAAGGGTGGGTCAGGGGCAAGGTGCTGTTTGTGCTCAGCATCTGTCACTCAGGGTTGATATGGCCCAAGGCCTTTCACCCTTACCCATGTGTCTGGCTCTGCTTTGGGCACAGCTCCTGTGGCTGTCCATGTGGAAGGGCTCTGCATACCACCTCCTGCCATACCCTATGGGGGATCAAGAGACCTGGAGGGTGAGATCGTGGGCACGAGGCCACTAACCCTCAGGAGATGACATATCCCATTCCTGACCCGGGCTGGGGTCTATAAAGAGATTACTGGCCAGGGGAAGCCCTCATCCAGCCCAGGCAACACTGCGTATTCTCTTGCAACCCTTTGGGCTTGCTGGCCCTTGGGCACAGGTCACAGCCTTCTTCTGTTCTGGCTTCTGTCAGCCCCCTCTATATGGTATGTGTATTGTGAATATTATTCAGGAGAGTCCATATTATGGGTGACAATATGGGACTATCAGTGTTGAGACAGCAGGCTAACAAGACAGTCTTGGAGATGGGATGGGTAGGACAGTGGTTCCAGTGTGTCTGTGCTTGTCACCTCCTCTGAAAGCCTTCCCTTGCAGTGTTCCCTTGCTGGTGTTGCTTTTCCACAGCACCCATCACCTCCACTGTTTCAGATCTGAGCTCTGGGCAGTTGGATGGTGTGGTGGCATCAGTGCCTGGCTTTCAGGTGCTTTTCAGGTGAGATAGATGAGTAGTCTAACCACCCAGTCCCAGGCCAGAATCAGGAGCCTGTTTTGATGGAGGGGGAGTGTGCAGTCCTTAGAGACTATATATATTGGGCCAGACCCTCAGACCTGGGAGTACTATAACAGCTGAGGCAGGGCAGGGAAAAAGTACCTCCTCCTGTCTGTCTCAGCTATGGTGGCATCTTTCCTCTGCTTCTAGGGCCTGCCATCCCCTGCTGAAGTGTCTTGCTCCCAAGCTGGGCACTGCAGGGACCAGCCTGGTTTGTGGAGTAGTGCAAGCACACCCTAACCCCAGTAGGAACTAGCCCTTGGGATTTAGCTTTAGGCCAGTTCCCCTGGCAGCATGACTTTGGGGATGACACCCAGGTGGCAGGCTTAAGGATTTGGCTTTGGGTTCCTCAGTGGTTCAGCTTGGGGGTAGGGATGAGAGCTACTGCACTGCAGGTTTGCCTGCTGCTGGAGATGCCTGGTAGTAGGGTTAGCCCTTCTGTATGGGGCAGTGACACACCTCTCTGCCCTGTACTGACTAGTGTGTGGTGAATCTCAGTGTTTAGTGTGGAGACCAGAGGGACTGGGTCTGTAAGGTAGAGGTTGCCACTGACTTCTTGCTCCATAGATGTTAAAGGGAGCTGGGAGGTGCTAGTGGGGTTCCCTGTGGTCAGTACACTGAGGGCTGAGCCCTCTTGATGATCTCTTGCAGATCCTGAGCAATGCTCGATTATTTTTGGAGAACCTCATCAAGTGAGTACTTCCTGCAGGCTCTGCCCACTGCCTGCTCAGGCCCCGCCCCCAGGCCAGGGCCCACAACCACTCAGGCCCCTGTTACCTCACCCCTAGGTATGGCATCTTGGTGGATCCTATCCAGGTGGTGTCTGTGTTCTTGAGGGATCCCTACAGCTGGCCTGCCCCATGTCTGGTTATTGGTGAGCTGGGCTCTAAGGAGGGCCATGGGTGGGCACAAGGCTGACTGGGGGCCCTGAACCTACCCTATGATGCTTCTGTTCTCAGTGGCCAATGTCTTTGCTGTGGCTGCATTCCAGGTTGAGAAGTGCTTGGCAGTGGTAAGCAGTGTCTGTCCTGTCCCTACCGCAGTCCTTGGGGGCCTGTCCCAGAGTGAGGTCGATTGAATATGCACTCCCCCGCCCACAGGGCACCCTGACAGAGCAAGTGGGGCTGCTGCTGCATGTGGCTAACCTTGTTACCATTCTAAGCTTCCCAGCAGCTGTGGCCTTGCTGGACAAGTCCATCACTCCAGGTGTGCATCCATTTCCCCTGGGCCAGCCCTGATTCAGCCTCATGGCTTGGTTTCCCAGGGTATGTGGTGGGTTGTGGCTGAGCATGCCTCTTCTGCAGTGGGTTCCCTGATGGCCCTGGCAGCATACTCCATACTCTTCCTCAAGCTGTTCTCCTACCGGGATGTCAACCTGTGGTGCCGACAGCACAGGGCTAAGACCAAGACTGGTGAGGGCTTTGGGGGCTGGGCCTGCCTCAAGGGAGTACCTGCATGGCACTCTACTCCACCCTCTGCCCTGATTTGCTTTCAGTCTCTGCAGGGAAGAAAGACAGTGGGGACAGTTCCCAAGGCACTGTGAGCTACCCAGACAATCTGACCTATGGTGGTGAGCACATGTGATGGAGGTCTGGACCCAGTGTGTTTCGGGGGGTCAGATCTCTGTTGGTTCCAGCTCCTCCCTTCCCTTCCAGATCTCTACTACTTCATTTTTGCCCCTACTTTGTGTTATGAACTCAACTTTCCCCGTTCACCCCGAATCCGAAAACGCTTTCTGCTACGGCGGCTCCTTGAGATGGTAAGTTTTGGTTCTGTAGGAGCCACCAGGGGCAAGGCTTGGTAGTGGCTGGGATCTCAGTGGCTGCTCTCTGCATTTTTCCTCAGCTGTTCTTAACCCAACTCCAGGTGGGCCTGATCCAGCAGGTGAGTGGCAAAGGGGGTGGATGGTAGGGCTTAGTATGGCTGAAATTGACATGGTGCCCTTCTTTGCAGTGGATGGTCCCCACGATCCAGAACTCCATGAAGCCCTTCAGGGTGAGCATCTCACACTGTTCTATAGCTGCAGTAGGTGGTGGGGGGCACACAGTGGATGAAGCAATGTATCTCTGCAGGATATGGACTACTCACGCATTATCGAGCGTCTTCTGAAGTTGGCAGTGAGTGTCACTGGCAGGCAGGTGGGTGGAGTGTGATGGTGGAAGTGTCTGCAACCTGGAGCCTCCTCCCTCCACAGGTCCCTAACCATCTCATCTGGCTCATTTTCTTCTACTGGTTTTTTCACTCCTGCTTGAATGTTGTGGCAGAGTTGATGCGGTTTGGAGATCGGGAGTTCTACCAAGACTGGTGGTAGGTAGCCTTGGAATGGTCCTAGGGGCTTGATGGGTCAGATTTCCCTGCTTATCCTGTTGTCTTTTGACCCCCAGGAACTCTGAGTCTGTCACCTACTTCTGGCAGAACTGGAATATCCCAGCGCACAAGTGGTGCCTCAGGTGAGTGGTTGTGTGCGTATGTGGGGTGTGGATATGCCCTAGGGCTCCTGCCAAGACCTTTTCCCATAACTACTTCCTCTGTAGGCACTTCTACAAGCCCCTGGTTCGACGAGGCAGCAGCAAATGGATGGCCAAGACAGGAGTGTTCCTAATCTCAGCCTTTTTCCATGAGGTCAGTGCTCTGTGGTGTCTTTCCTCACCTTGGGACAGGAGGTTGGCCAATGGCTGAGACACTGATGCCATTTATCCCTACTCTGCAGTACCTTATAAGCATCCCTCTGCGAATGTTCCGCCTCTGGGCCTTCACAGCTATGATGGCTCAGGTAAGTAAACTGCCTTGCCAGCTGCCTCTACCTCCCTGTGTTAAGTCCCATCTCCTGTAGTTACTATGGCTGATGGACCTTGTCCCCACTTGTCCCTAGGTTCCACTGGCCTGGATTGTGGGCCACTTCTTCCACGGCAACTATGGCAATGCAGCTGTGTGGGTGACACTCATCATCGGGCAGCCAATGGCTGTGCTCATGTATGTCCACGATTACTATGTGCTCAACTATGAGCCCTCAACAATGGGGGCCTGAGCTGCTTCCGAGTATGGCTTCTCTTCACTGTCACAGCCAGAGCCAGTTGTCTTTTGCCTGGCCTGGAGTCCTTTGGGTGGCCTGACTGCTTAACACCCTTCTCTTGCCCTGGAAGGCCTCTTTGCCCCTGTGGGGCTCTCTCTTATTCCCATGACAGATGTCAACAGCAGAATCCAGCAGGCAGAGTGTCACGGGTACGGTGACCAGGGATCAAGGGTGTCAATAAAGTGCTGTTGAGTGACTTCCTTCAGGCTGCTGGGGGCATGGGGACTGGTGGGAAGGACAGCCCACACCCAGTGGGGCCAGTGATGTCCAGTAGTCCTCAGGTTTCCAGCTAAGGCTGTGACACTGTGTTTGGGTTCCACTGCCCCCTTTCACTCTAGTCAGCAGCCACCTTGGGTGTCAGTGACTGGCGTTTATGGGCAAGCCTGCTCAGCTGCAACAGAGTAGGGCACCGGCATTGAGGGAGCAGCCTAGTTGAAGGTGGGCAACAAGGCAGGGTCAGGGGGAAGGTCCAGCTGAGGTCATACTGTCTTGCCCTTTACATGCTTACCATGCATAGAGCTAGAGCTCTGTGGACCCAAGTGGAATATGGGACTGACTACCCAATCTAGACACACCCTGATACTCAGTTGGAGCCTGGGAAAGGATGCTCAGCTTCCTGGGAGTGGGCTTCAGATGGGCAGGCCAGACACCAAGAAGTTTTGAGGGCCTTACATGTCTGACAGGCTGTAAAGAGGCTTGGAGCTCATATGGTGTGTTTGTGAGTCACTCACCTCGGGAAGCCTCTCAGCAGGGTCCATGCTGGCCTGTGTCCTCAGTGCATCTAGGGCAGTGATAGCCTATGGCACTGGTGCTGGAGGGCTGTTATTAATGAAAGCTCCAAAAGGTTTGCCATTACTGCTCTAGGGGAACCTGGTTCATACCTCTGGAGGTAAGGCCTCCCCAGCTGAGCATGGATTGCCTGGAGCTAGGCTCTTAATTTGGCTCCCATCTGGACCAATGGCTCTAGGGTACCCTACTGAAGGGTCAGGTTATTCCCTACCTTTGGTTCTCCTGAAAGCGGGGAGAGGGAGAGAGAAGGAGGGAAGGAGGGAGGGAGGGAGGGAGGGAGGGAGGGAGGGAGGGAGAGTGTGTGTGTGTGTGTGTAGCCCTATGACTTTAGGCTGTACTAGCCCAAGGCTCTCTGACCTACACCAGTGGCTTGTGAAAGGTGGGTGGTGGCCTCAGGGCTGTGCCGCCTCAGCACCACTGAACTGGTTTATATCAGTTTGTATCACTACCTGTCTGGCCATGGTAGTGAAGGGAGGGCAGGTTAACTAGGGGCTGTCTTATCCTGGCTGGTGCCCCTCAGGGAGGCCTGCAGACCCTAGGGTGCAGATAGTGGCTCCCCGGTAGCAATTATCCTCGCCTGCTGAAGATATGGAGTGGACAGGGTGACCTAGTGCTGTCTGGCCTGCCTCGCCTGCAACACTGTGGGCCTTGTGCCTCCCTCTACCCCTCAGCTGGCAGGGACTGACCTGGGAGGTAGGCATGTACCTTTGCCTCAAAGCCAGCCCAGCGTTTCACAAAGTACAAAAGGGGGTTCTCACTCTTACCCCTTTTGCAGGTATACCCATTTAAGTCCCCATTCTTGAGTGAACACACTTCAGCGACCTCTCTACCTTGGGCCGCTCCTTTGTACCTGAACCTCTCTTATCACCTCGGCAGGAAGAAACACAGGGGAGGCCACAGCACAGAGCTTGTCCATTTATAGATTACTATCACTCTTTTTCTGTCCATCTGTGTTTATATATTTCTCTGTGAAAGGGAAGGGGGACCCTCATGTAAAAAATCCAAAATACAATTCTATAAACAACCTGCAGGGTTAGTCCAAAGTGTGGCTGTGAAGCCCCAACCAAACCAGGACTCCCAGGCTGGGGCAAGGGCAGTGAATGTGCAGGCCTCAGGACCCTCACCAGACCCGAGGCACTGCCCAGCCCCCAAGTCCCTTGGCCATGCCCCTACTGAGGCTCTAGAAGCTGATCCAGGGCACCCCAGGACTGTGTGCCTGTCCTGGAATGGGGGGCAGGCCACAAGCCAGCCTGCCTCTTTTTGGGGTCTCTAGGAGACAGTGGGGTCCTTGGCTTTGGGGGCTTCAGAGCCTGTCAGCAGGGAGATTGTAGGGTCATCCGTGTAGTCATCCCCCTCAGAGAAGTAGGAGCCCTCCCCAAGCTCAAAGAGGACAGGCAGCTCGCTGCTCCCCGTGTCCACAGCATCCGGGTCCAACAGGAACAGGGGCTGCGCCGTGTAGTGCACCAGCTGCTTCCCTGTGGGGCAGGGGTCAGGTGTGGGCGGGCAGAGGGAGGAGAAAGGTGGGGGGTGGGCACAGGTCTTGCTCACCTGAGTTGGGGCTGCTGTTCTCTGCCTCAAGAGGTCTAGGGGGCTCCTGGGGAGACAGGAGCTCTTGGATCTATGGGTTGGAAAAGGGACCGTGAGGGCTGCTGTGAGGCCCCTCTGCCCCCCACCCTGCCCGCCTACGCACGCTGGCCAGGCTGCTGTCAATGTCAGGCAGGCTCATGTCAGGCATGGTCACGGAGGGGCTGAACAGCTGTGGGAGGGAGGCAGGGAGGGAGGGAAGTCAGGGCTGGCCCGCGGCCAGGTAGGGCAGGGCAGGCAGAGCAGGGCAGACTCACGTCCAGCAGGGCACTGGTGTCCACGCTGAAGCCATGGCTGGTCAGCATGGTCTGCAGGTTGTCCAGGTTGGAGTCCATGGCATCCAAGTGGTCACTGAGCTCATTCCTGGCCCAAGGTGAGGGCAGGTAAACAACTAGCGGCCTAGGCCCCTCTACCTAGACATGCTCCTTTGGGGGAAGGGCTCCCTTGACAGCACCCCCAGGTGGGCCCCTCTAAACAGAATAGCTGGGCTGAGAAGGCAGCAGAGGACAAGGAGGTCAGCTCTAGAAATGGGAGGGGGACAGCTTTTCAGGCCCAAGGAGGTTTTCCCCTTGAATTTGGAAGATGGCAAGGAGGTAGACAGGGCTGTGTCCAGTGGGGCTGGGTCTGCCCCTTCCCCAGCCTCTGCTGTGACTTAGAAGGCCCTAGGCCACTGGGCATACCTGGGCCATGAGGACAGCAGCTGTGGTTGCTCCAGAAATGCCATAGGGCCCACCCCGCCCTGAGGGGAGCTCAGCAAGCCACCCTACATCCTGCCTGCGCTGACGGCCAGGTCAGGAGGAAGCTTATTTAGTCACAGTCTGGCCTATGCCCAGGGAAGTTGGTGAAGATGCAGAGCCTGAGAGGCTGTCCGCTGGGCACCCTCCACCAGGCAAGGTGAGCACGCTGTACCCAGGTCAGGATCTGGTCCGTGGCTGTGGGAGGGGCCCGAGCTCTGGCAGAGCCCTCCTCCCTCCCCATTGGGGGCAGCGCTAACCCTGGCTGGACTCGGCCATGCAGAAAGGAAGAAGAGGGACAGGGGAAGAGGCGGGCGACCCCAGACATCTGTGGAGTGCGAGCCAAACTGCAAGATACAAAGACAAGAGCCCCCCATTGCAGGCAGAGGCCGGGGGGCCCGTGCCCACTACCCTCGCTGACTCAGCTTCTGAGGTGGGCCTGAGGGTGGTTAGATGGGCCCTCACTCCCCGTATTCTGCCCCAGTATGTGCAGCATCACAGATACCAGGACCCTGTGCTTTGTTGCAGGAGGGGTGATGGCAGCAGCAAGGTGGCCCAGAGGGCAGGGGACCCTACAAAAACGGGGCCCTGCCGTGTACCCTGGGCTCCTGTGCAATGGGGACTGTGGGAATCTTGGAGGTATTCATCTCCCCACAGCCTCAAACCCTGAAGTTTGTAAGTGTGGGACTTGGGTCTGTCCCACTCCTCTCAGCAAACTGCCCATGGGCCCTGGAGGTCCTGCCTTGCTCACCCTCCAGGACAGTCCCAGCAAAGGCCCAAGCTACATGCACAGGAACAGTACTCACTTGTCCAGGCAGGCTACGCTGAGGCACTTCTCAGAGGCAGAAGGGGGTGTGGGTGAGGGGGCGCGGCCTCTAGCTTCAGTGGCGACTACGGCTGTGGCTGAGGTGGCAGGGGCAGGCTCGGTCTCCCGCAGGATGGAGTCGATGAGGGCGGTCGGGGACAAGGGAGTGTCTACAGAGGACGGGTGCCCGGGACTGGCCTCCTCCACCCGGGGGCTGCGAGGTGGGCTGGGGGGTTCCTCCTTGACATGCACCAAAGGGCTGCTGGAAGGGGGCCTGGACACAGTGGGGATGTCAGGAGGAGCCCCAGGTGGCTCCACTACTCCCAACTCTGCCCTCGGCCCACAGGACAAGAAAGCTTGTGACATGGCCCACCTCTCATCTATGCTCCTGCCTGAGGAGGCTAGGGGGCTGGTGGGTGCCAGCTCCGTGATATCGGAGATTATGGGTCCCGAGCTGGTGACGGAGTCTGGGGCATAGAGGCTGGAACCACTGTAGGCCGGGGATGAAGCCTGTAATCAGAGGCAGTGGCCACATGCAGATGTGTCTGTGGCCTGTGGCAGCACAGACCCACAGTGTCTTGTACACCTTGTGGCTGTGCCATCTGGCTGGATGCTTACCGAGTACGAGCCCGGGCCATGGACACGTTCCAGGGAGTACTGTCGGGCATACTTGGGCACAGAGTGTGCTGAACTGCTGTCGCTCAACATCAGGGGGCTGCAGGAGAAGAGCAGGGTTAACTGCTTGCCAGGATGCAACGGAAGAGGCAAGGATACCCGGGCCTGGGAGCGGGGTGCAGGCATCCCCAGTGCCTCACATCTTTCTCTTCACCCCCAGGATCCGGTTTGATTGCACCAGTGAGATCAGGAACTGAATAAGCTGTGGGGCAGAGAGGACACTGTCATTCTGGCCCAGTTGTAGAGGGACCCACCTGCCGCCAGCTCTGCCTTACCTTGTTGACGACTTTCTGCTGCTGGGCATGCTTTTGCCGCAGGCTGGCCACTTCTCGCCACAGGGCCTCATTCTCGCTGTGAGACATGAGGTCAGTGGGGCTCTGTTTCAAGAGCTGGGCAGGGCTCCACAGACCTCCCTCAAACCCAGGCAGGTAAAGGCATAGGAGACAAGACTGGTGTTGGGGGTCTTGATGGCACCAATCCCCCTACCAGCCCCACTGTTGTTTCTTTTTTTTTGTGGTTCTAGGGATTGAACCCAGGGCCTTATGCATGCAAGGCAAGAGCTCTACCACTGAGCCACTGAGCCACATCCCCACCCCACCCCACTGTGTTTCTAGGGGACACAAAGATACCATGGTAGGGTGGAAAGGCTGGGGGTAAGGCATAACCAGGTTAGGCCTTGCCTGGTGCACACCAAGATCATGCACAATGCTGGCTGGCAGTGCCCCAGCCTCAGCCACCTGCCCCCACTAAGCCTAAGAGATAGGTTCTAGAAGAGCCCAGGTCTCTTGGGCCACAGTGACACATGGAGAAATCCTGTGCCTTGTGGGGGGCTCAGGGCCCCTCACCAGGGTTGGGGTGGCTTTGTTGGTGGGGATGAGTTACCTGAGCACTTTTGCCACCACCCAGGTAACCAGGGCTATAACTGATCCCTGCTACTCTGGTGAGCTGGCCCAACAACACCCCCCCCGAACCAGTCTTTGCTCCCATACCCTGGGAAATGGCCACATTCATCTCTCTGGCCTGACTTTGAACCCAAAGCCAGTGGGTTCTGCTAGACCCTGGTGTGGGGAGTCTGAGCACCAGAGAATCCTCTAATATGTGGGGGCCATAAGGACCTGCCACACTGAGCCAAGGGTGGAGATCTCTCAGGGTCTTACAGTCCGTGGGAGGAGGCCTATGATTTACCAGGGGCAGCCCTGCTTGCTTCTCAGTGCCACTTGTGCGCTAGGCTGCTGCCAAGGAGTCCCTAAGCACACAGGTCCTGCTTGCGGGGTGGGCACAGGGTTTCTACCAAGAGCCTTGAGCTGTTTTCTGCACACAGGCCCATGTGGAGGCAACTGAGAATGGTGCTACCTTGTGCCAGATGATGCTAGGTATTGGAGTCAGCCTCTTGACAGCCCTGGCCCTCAGGGAGGGGTCAAATCCCAGCTTGCCTGTGGGCACAGGAACCAGGGCAAGACTGACCCTCCCAGGATAGGGGCATGGCTCAGCCGGAGAATGGAAAGTGAAGGCAGTGGGCACTACCTAGGAGTGTTCTAGATTTAGAGACTTGCAGGTTCAAGAGCTTTTGCCACGGAGGCCATGGCAAGTGAGGCTGGGGAAGGTTGGAGAGCAGCCCTCTGCAGGGATGGGTAGGGGTGGGCATCCTTATCCCTCCCAAGCCATGGGACCTACTGCTTCATGGCTAGGAGCTTGGAGTCCATACACTCCTGCTTCCCCTTCATCAGCTGCACATCTGTCAACAGCTTGGTGACACTGTCCTGGCGGATCTTTATGTCCTCACTCTTCAGGGTGGACACCTGGGTTGAGGGTGAGGAGCAAGAGTCTCTGAGGTGGCACTGGAGCATGGTGGCTCCCATGCTGCAGGGGATCCCAAGGAGAGGGAGGCCTGGGATGCAGCGGAAGGAGCCATGGGCCTGTCATGTGAAGGCTGGAGGGTGCTAAGTGTACGTGTGGGTGGGCAGGGGGTGTCAGAAAGGGATGGTTCTGGGGCATACTGTGCGGACACTGCTCCACACACACCCTGTAGGGAGTCCACAGTTGGGGACTCACACTTGTCACTTTCCTCTTGATGTTCTCCAGGAGCTGTTCCTGACCACGCAGGAAGCATGGGTGCTGGAACTCAGTGTCATCTCTCTCTGGCTTGACCAGTCCACCCTGTTCAATGTGGACCACTTTCCGGAAGCCATCTGCATACACGGAAAGGAAGGTCCACATGAGGGCAGAAGCCAGAGCTCACACCCGTTATGACTGGGTGGCCACCTCCTGAGGGAAACCCTGTCCTCACACAGCCCCTCCTGTACTTCACAAGTGCTCCACCTCTGAGCTGCGTCTCAGCCCCCAGTTCCACGCCTTGTGTGTGGGAGAGAGGCTCCCCCGCAAGGCCCCAGGTTTACCCCAGAGCCCTCCTACACCAGGAGTGGCATTCCACTCCAGCCTCAAGGCAAGCCAGGCCAGGGCTCACCTCCCACCACAGGGTCAACCGCATGCAGGCCTCTGCTGCACATCCTACCCTATACTCACACATGTTGAGCTGCCGCACGAAGCTAGCCATGTTGTTGTGTTTGAAGTACTTGGGCAGCACTTCCTTGGCAAACTGGCCCTGGTCGAACACGTGGAAGCTGTTCCCACTCTGTCAGGAGACACATGGAAGCCGTGTGTAGCAGACAGTTATCCGGAGGCTGGCATAAGGCAGCACCTACCCCTGCAATCCTGGCCTGTCTCCTGTCCAAGAGGCCCAGGGCTGGGGGATGGAGGCCACACAGTCAGAGATGTGTGCTCTTGCCCTGTGGTCCCTGCGTGCTATGATTACATTTGTGAAAAGCCGACAGCACTCTGTCCCCATGCTCTAGGGAACTGGCACTTAGCTTATTCACCAAACTTTCCTTGAGAAGAGCTAGGACCTCAAACTAAGCTATCCGAGAAATGGGACCAAATCTCTGCTACTCTGGAGGACAATACAGTAATGCCTAGAAATGCAACCTCATTCTGCTGGCCCATGAAACAAGACTACAGACTGTCAAGCCCTGCATGTGCAGCCTGTCCTGAACCCAATCACGGTGGCTCAGGGGAGGAGTCATGGATGGAGGGGTGGGCAGGGCCACACAGTGGGAGGGGATGGCAGCTCTTTGGTGGTACCTGAGCCCAGGAATCAATCAGTAAGGGACAGTGAAGCAGGGATCTCCCTGTTGGGAGCAGGAACTATGATGTGGGCAGAAGAAAACAGTTTAGCGGTCCTGGGTTAGCACCAGAGCTGCTTTCCAACACAAAAACACAAAAAGAAGCACAGGCACAAAGCAGTGGAAAACCAGTGGAAGGCTTCAAAGCAGCAGGGAGAAAACTGGTAAGAAATGCTGTCAACTCTTCCAGGTGTCTGAGTCTCTCTGCCTCTCTCAGCAGTGAGCTGCGTGGTAGTGGTCTGCCCTGGCTGCACTCCTCTCCTGCAGCCCTGGAAGCCAATGGCTAGAGCTCCTTCAGGACCCATTTCGGGGGGATCAGGCAACTCCCTGGAAGAAGATTCTAAGTGCAAGGATGGTTGGTTTGCATTCACTCATTCATTCATTCAATTTGGCTTTTTCAGACAGGATCTGTGTAATTTAGGCTGACCTTGAACTTACTGTGTAGCCTGGGCTGGCCTTAAATTTCTATCGATCCTCTTGCCACAGCCTCCTGAGTGCTGAGATTACAGGCATGCACCACCATGCCCAGCAAGAGGCAATTTTAAAAGGCTGTGGCTGCTGCAATGTTAACAGAGGGTAACCAGAAAATTTAAAAGGAAAAGCTGGTAAAAGAGGAATCATTAGGGTACTGAAAAGCTCTGAGAATTCCTGGGAATCTAGAGGCCACATATATTTATAAAGTTGTACATATGCCTGGGAGAGACCCAGGAGGGCCCTGAGTGCTGACCTCTGCTGATCCTGGGGTCTAGCATAAGCAGGCTCAGTGTTCAAGATGAACCGTAAATGCAGAGACTTACTGGCTCCAGGCATTTAAGAAACTTTTGGTCCTGACTGGGCTAACTGAATACTGTAGGAGCTACCAACAAAAAAATAGACTCCACAGAGTTAGTTAGGAAAGCCATCGGCCAAGTGTGGTGATGCACACCTGTAATACCAGCACTCAGGAGGCTGAGGCAGGAGGATTGCCAAAAGTTCGAGGCCAGCCTAGGCTACAAAATGAGTTCAACATCAGCCTGAACTGCATAGCAACACCGTTTCAATAAAAAAAAAAACCCAAAAAACAAAAAGAAAAAAACTACACAGTTAGACCCTGTCTCGGAAAAAAAAAAGCCAATTACTTTTTAAATCATACAAAGAATATCCAAAAAGTAAAAGAAACTCCAAGTAGGAATAATTAAAAGGAATCACACCTTGACATTTTACTTTACTTTATTTTGTCTTTTTGAGACACTATGCTGTTCAGGCTGGCCTTGAACTCACTTTGTAGCCCAGGCTAGCCTTGAACTTGCAGTGATCCTTCTGTCTCAGTCTCCCCAGTGCTAGGATTTCAGGTGTGCACCACCACGCTCAGCTACCTTAACATTTTGTGATGGAAAGGCCAACCACAAAAACCAAAGAGAGAACCTTTAAAGCAATCAGGGCCTAGAGGAGTAATAGTGAATGTTTTTAGAGCTTTCAATGATAAACACCCCTGTGGAACGTGCCATAGGTTCACCACCACTGGCCTAGGGTGTCAGCAGCCAAAGAGGCCTGCTAAGAGACAGTGGTCCATTGTGGAAAAAACACTGCCAGTCAGGAATTAGTATGCAGAAAAACTACACTTTGCACTTTTGGAATGCAATGTGAGAAGTCTGTGGAGCACTTTCCACAGTTTATTACACCACTTGAGAGGCTCAGGAAATTACTCCGAAGTGCCTAACAAATAATCGTTTACTCAGTGAAGCCCACTGCAGCTGCAAGACAGCCAACATCCGCTCTCCCAGTCACTGCAGCCCCAGGCCAAAAGTCCTGGCCAGACGAAGTGCCCCCACCTGTTTCCCCTAAGGCTGAGGGGTACCACCAGGAGGGACAGACAGCAGGCTCACCCCGTACAAGTGAGTGTGCCTGCCAGGGCAGGTCCTTCCCCGGCTCCAGCACTGCCCCTAGATGAGAAACTCCACACTAGACCCAGCAGCTGGTAACACTGGGTTGCCATCCACCTCATGCCAGCTGGCACATGGGGTGGGATATCCTTGCTGGGAGCATCAAGCTAAGGATAGTGCCCAGTCTAATGGTTCCCTGCCTTTGCCTAGCGGAACAGGAGTGCTCGCTTCCTTGGAAAGGTGTGGGAAAGTGCAATTTTTCATTGCTCATAACCACAGCTCTGAATCAGAAGACGCTAAATCCTACCAGTCTGCTTGGTTGGACAGAGCCTAAGATTGAGCTGAAATGGCCACTGCTCAACCAACAATCCCGTTATGTGGCCCCCCAAAAAACCCTCAGCAGCCCAACAACCTCAGCCCCAAACCAAATGTAACCAAGTCCCTCATCAGGGGTCAGCTTTAACTAGACTCCACTGTCCCAACTGTGTACTCAAGGGTACTGTATAAAAACAACACAGTAACCAAGCAGTAATTACTGAAGCTTGAGGGCTGGGTGTGAGCTTCCGTAGGTAGCAGGAAACAGCAGGACAGAAACAGGCACAGGAGAAGGGGAAAGGCATTCAAAGCCCTACAAATATACTAGCTAAAATGTGCAAGTCTTCAGTAAAATACATTGCATGTACACAAAAACAGGAAAGTGTGCCCTGTGCCCAGGGGGATGGGGAGCTGAAGCTGCCTTTGAGAGGCAGACATAAGACATTAGATTAAAACAGGGTCTTGGTTTATGGTTCAGACTGGCCTTGAACTCATGGCAATCCTCCTGCCTCAGCCTCCCAACATGCTGAGATTATAGGTGTGTGCCACTATGCCCAGCTCTCATGGAAATTCTTGTAGAAAAAACAACATGAATAGCTCATTGGTAGCTTGATGGAAGTGAACAGCAGAGAAAACTCAGAAACCATGAGAATCTGTTGATAAAGATAATGCAGTATAAAAAACAGAAACAAGAATGGAGTATCAAAAGAACGAGCGGCACCATTGACTGCACTGGCACGCATAACAGAAGAGAAAGAGCTGGGAAAAATACTAAAACAATTCACGCCTGCACAGTCCACCACCCGTAGATTTAAAAAAGATGTATCAGAACTAAGCAGAGATTTTTTGTCATTCTTTAAACAATATAGTGCAGCTGTTTACACAGCATTTACATTGTATTATGTATCATAAATCATCTAGAGATGATGTGAAGTCTACAGGAGAATGTGCAGAAGCTATATGTACTATGCTGGTTTTTCTTTTTTCCTTCTTTTTGGACCTAGGGTTTAAATGGAGGGTCTTCATAATGAGTTACATCCTCAGACCTTTTAAAATTTTGAGAGTCTCACCAAGTTGTCTAGGCTAGGCTTGAACCTGCAATCCTGTCTGAGTCTCCCAGAGTACTGAGATTACAGGTGTTCACCACCACACCCAGCTTATTACACCTCTTCTGTACAAAGGACTTGTGCATGCTTGAATTTTGGTATCCAAGGGGATCGAAAGCAACCCCCTGGGAATAGCAAGAGACAACTATATTTGGTTTTTGTTTGAGTAAATATAAACAGTTATTTTTAAAAAATGATTTCCCATTGTTCATTGCTAGTATGTAGAAATAAAATAGATTTGTGTGTTCACTTTGTATCAAATGAACAGGCAAAACTCATTCTTTAGTTCCAGGAACACCTTTGTAGACTTGGGATTTTCTATGTAGGCAATCATGTTATTTGTAAATATGGACAGTTTTGCTTCTTTCTCTCCAATATATAGGTCTTTTCTTTCTTTTTCTTATCTTAGTATCTCTGGTAAGAATCCAGGTCAATGTTGAATAGGACTACTGAAAATTCACTGTACCTTGTCACAATTGGACAGAAAACAATCTTTTATCATTGCTATATGCAGACCCCTTTTTGTAAACATTTGTATATCAGATTGAAGATTGATTGCTATTGTTAGTTTTCTCAGTTTTTTTTAATGTCAAAAATTTTAATTTTTTTTTTTTTTTTGGTACCGGAAATTGAACTCAGGACCTTGCGCTTGCCAGGCAGGCACTTGTGCCACTGAATATATCCCTGGCCCAAATTTTGTAAAAACTTTGTGACACGACTCTTTTATACAATGCTGAGTTGATTTGCTTACATTTTGTGGAAAATATTATGAGGGACATTGGGCTGTGTTTTTTTGGACTACTTTTATTCATTTGTCTTTTTTTTTTGGTCTTTTTGAGACAGGGTCTTCACTATGCGGTTCAGGCTGGCCTTGAGTTCACTTTGTAGCCCAGTCTGGTCTTGAACTCGCAAGGATCCTCCTGCCTTAGTCTCCTGAGTGCTGGGATTATAGGCATGCACCACCATGCCTGGCCTTGGAAGGATTTTAGAAACCGGTGCTATTTACTTTTTAATGGTTATAATTTACCAGTGAAAGCATTTGGGCCTGGACATGTCTCTTATGGAAGATTTATAACTGGGAGTCCAACTGTTTTAGAGGTCTTTTCAGGTTGCTCTTTCATCCTGGGTGAGACCAATAGTTTATGGTTTTTAAGTAATTGAAGGAAGGTCTATTTCATCCAAGTTGCAAAATCTACAGGCAGATCTGTTTTCAGTACTTCCTCATTGGCTTAAGTTCTGCAGCATCTGTAGTGATACATCTTTACTTCCTGATATTAATTTGTATCTTCTCATTCATGCTGTGAATTCAACAGTGTTTTTAAGGAATCAACTGTTGGGTTCTTTTTTGTTACTGTTTTCAATTTCATTGATTTCTTCTGTTGTCTTTACTGTTTCTGCTTGCTTTGTATTTACTTTGTTTTTTTCTGTTTATTTCTTTTGTATTTTGAGATGAGGCTTTGCTGTGTTGCCCACACTGGTATTGAATTCATAGACTCAAAGGATCCTCCAGGCTCAGCCTCCTGAGTGCTGGGATTACAGGTGTGCACCACCATGCCTGGCAATTTCAGTGCCTTTAAATCTGATACTTGTTTCATGGCCCAGGACACTCTGTGCTGGTACATGTCCTGTGAGTGCTTGAGAAGCTGGGCTCTGATCTGGCTGGTAGACCATCTACTGATGTCTGTAGGCCAAGTTGGTTGGTACATTATTTAAATCATCTATGCAAATAATTTCTTCTCTGAAATTCTCTCAACTGCAACTGATCACTAAGAGACAAATGTTGACACTTGTGACTATAACTGCAGATGTTCTCCTTTTCAATTCTGACCATTTTTTGTTTCATGCATGCTTTGCTGTTAAGATAGACATATTCAGGATTGTTGCATCACCTTGGGGTATTCACTCTTTATTATATAAAACCTCTGTCTTAGTTACTTTTCTCATTGCTGAGACAAAACACTTCACACCCAATATCAGAGGAGGAAAAGTTTATTGTAACTCACAGTTTGTAGAGGTTTCAGTTCAATAGTTAGCTGGCTCCAAGGCCAGGAAGCGTGGCAGAGGGGCATCACAGAGAGACAGCTCATGGCGGGCAGAAGGCAGCAAGCGGTGAAGCGGCGAATCGGCAAGCAACGAACGACAGCAGCGGTCCTCTGCCTGCCCCTTAGATTCCATCCACGTTATGTGCTCTTAGGCCAGCTATTGATCACGCTCAGGATGGGCCTTCCCATTATCAACACCTAGGCCTATACCAAACCAGAAGTGGACTAATTTAGGAACCACACACCCGTAATTCCAACTTCACATACTCTAGATGCAGCTGCCTCTGAAAAGCCCCACCTAGGACCACATGAGGCCTTGGAGGGACATCTAGACACAAGCCATAATAATCCCCTCCTCTCTTTTTGTGGTGCCAGAAATAGAATCCAGGGCCTCACATGTTAAATACCCACTCTGCCACTGAGCTATACTCCCAGACCTAATATAATGACCCTCTTTAACAATAGTTTCTTTGCTCTTAGGTCTACTTTGACATTAATATAGCCGTTCTATCCTTCTTCTGGTTAGTATTTGGTTGTGCAGTAGTGCCGTGCAAGCCATGCAGCAGATGTCGGAAACCACAGATACCATGCTTTTTCCTGTACATACATACATAGCTGTGATGGCTTAATTTATATATTAGGTACAGTAAGAGATTAACGATAATAAAATAGAACAAAAAGAGCTAAGTGAATGTGCTCTCTCTTAAATTATCTCATTGTGCTATACCCGCCCTTCTTCCTAAGATGGTTTGAGATGATGCAGGGCCCATGTAACCAGATGGGGTTACAGTGGACGGTGTGGACACTGTACCACAGTGTAAGGCTAGTACACAAGGGTTACCTCAAGAGAAGCACCAGGATACCACGAGAGCTGAACCATCACTGGAGCCAACTACAATGTTCTCCAATAAAACTTTACAAAACCAGGCAACGGACTCACGGGCCATACTTCGGTGACTCCTTATCTCCCACTTCATGTGTAGCTATTTTACAGATTACATCTATACGACACGACTGTATGTGGTGGTTTTAACCTCCTACATATCGTACATATTTAGTTTACAGAACTAAAGAAAAGATTCCCTTTCATATGTAGGTAGTCACTGCCGTTATTGATTCGCCTTCTTAAAAGTTTCTATATGGTATCATGAACCTTCTGGCTGAAGAACTTACAAACGGGGCAGGGACTGGGGGTGTAGCTCAATGGTAGAACTATTGGTTGAATCCCCAGTACCATCACTACCTTCACCAAAAAATAAAGTCTTAGCAAGAAAATATAGCTAACAAATACAGAACAACACTGGACTGGTCAGCAGGGAGATGGAAGTGAGATAGGAAAGTCAGAGAACTTGGTGATAGAGCAGCAGAAAGTACTCCAGTGTGACAGCAGAGAGGAGAGGAAACTGCAATTCTTTCAGAGTAGCTTTGCCAGCAACATATTTTTCTAGTTTTCTTTAAGGATGTGTTTATTTTACTTTCATATCCAACACATTTTCACTGGGACATAGAATTCTGAGGGCAGTATTTTTTCTTTATGCCTTTCCTTCTGGATCCCTGGTTTGGATGGGAGATGTGTAGTTGTGGGAGTCATTCCTGGCTTGCAGGGCTGTGTTCTGTCCTCTGGATGCTTTCAGATGTTTTAGTTTGTCTCTCAGAGATTTGGTTATGATGTATCGTGGTGCAGCTTGCCTACTTTGCAGGTTTTCAGTCATTTCTTCATTTATTCACTCTTCTAGGCCACCAATGACATGCTGAAACCTCTGGAATTGTTACAGGTCCCTGAGGTTTGGGCTGCTTTCTCCTCAACCATCACGTGGGGGCAGTTCCTTTACCTCTGACTTTCCTTTATTACCTCCATCTTGTTGGTGACCTTGTCCAGTGTTCTGCATTTGTTAGTTATGTTTTCTTGTTAGGACTCTTTTGTGTGGTGGTGGTATGGGGGATTAAACTGACAGGTATTTTTCTACCAAGCTACATCTCCAGTCCCCAATCCCCTTTTAACAAAATTCTGAAGCCAGGGACAGTGGCGCATGCTTGTAATCCTAACACTGGGGAAGCTGAAGCAGGAGAATCTCTGAGAGTTCAAGGTTAGCCTGGGCTCCAGTGAGTTCAAGACCAGCCTGAACTACATAGTGAGGCCCTGTCTCAAAAGTAAACAACAACACTTTTATAAACGGGGAGGGAAGGAAGGGTTGAAAGGAGGGTAGGGGAATGCGGAAAAAAAATCAAGTTATAATATGTACAGGTATAAAATCTCTATGATGAATGTAATCTTATGTATATGAATGTGCACACAAAATGTACCAATAAAATCTAATTTAAAACAAAAACAAATTCTGAGGCACAGTCTTGCTAAGTTGTCCAAGTTAGGCTCAAATTTGTGATCTTTCTGCCTCAGTCTCCTGCTAGCTGGGGTTCCAGGCCTGTGGTACCACATGCAGCAAGATTTTCTTCATATTCACCTTGCTGCTTGGAGCCTTTTTTTTTTTTTTTTTTAAACAGATTCAACCCAGAGCCTTCACATTGAGCTATATCTCCACCCTTTATTTTTTTTTAAATTTCATTTTGAGACAGGGTCTTGCTAGCTCTATCACTAAATTGTCCAGGTCAGGCTCAAACTTGGGATCTGCCTGCCCCAACTTCCCAGAGTACTGTGATTACAGGTGTGTATCACCACACCTGGCTTTCCTGCATCATTTCTATAAGAGCTGCTTTAATGTCACTATCTGTAACTGCAATAGCTATGCCTTCTCTGCGGTTGGCATTTTGGACTTTTCTCTTGTGAACTGAGATTTTCCTGCTGTGTATGTAGGCTGGATGATACTATATTTTAGTGTTACTAGATTGTCCCCTACCACCAAAAAAATCCACGTTCAAGTCCTAACTCTCACCACTTCAGAGTGTGACCTTACTTGGAAATCCCCAAAATCTTTCTGGAGTAGAGTGGGGCCGTTACCCAGCAACACTGCTGTCCTTGTCTCCTTTCTCCTAGCTTGTTGAGTTTTCATCAAGAAATGTTGAATTTTGTCAAGTATTTTTTCTGCCACTGTTGAGATGGTCATGTAATTTTCCTTCCTTTTCTCTGCTGATGTGATGAATTTAGCTATTTTTTGTTTTTTTAAACAGGGTCTTGCTGTATAGTTTAGCCTGTATTTGGACCCACTATATTGCCCAGGCTGGCCTCCAACTTGCTTCCTGCCTCAGCCTCCTCAGTGCTGGAATTCCAAGTGTGTGCCACTATGCCTGGTTTAGCTGTTACTTACACAAACATTCTCTTCCCTCCTTTTCCTTGGAACTTCAGTTTTGTTAAATTGCTCGTATGATTATTATCCCACAGAGGCTTAGGCTATGCTAAGCTGGGTGTGGTAGTGCACACCTGTAATCCCAGCACTTGGGAGGCTGAGGCAGGAGGATCCTTGCGAGTTCGAGGCCAGCCTGGGCCACAAAGTAAGCTCAAGGCCAGCCTGAACTGCACAGCAAGACCCTGTCTCAAAAAACAAAACAAACAAAACAAACCAGAGGCTATGCTAATGTTTGTCTCTTGAGTGTCACTGTGGGTTCTTTCTGTTGTATTTCTCATTCAGTGATCTTTTCTTCTAAACTTTCTAATTTATGATTAATACATATCAATGACCTTAAAAAATAATCTTTCAATTCTAGAGTACTTGTAAATTTAGAGAAAAGTTGGGAAGATAGTCCATACATATATCCCATATCCAGTTTCTCTGTTATAGACATTTTACCTTATTTGTACAGTGTATCTGTCAAAGTTCACTGGACACCTTAAGAAAGCCTACACTTTATTCTTTATTCAAATATTCCTTTTTTTTTTTTTTTTTTGAGATAGCGTTTCACTATGCAGTTTAAGCTGGCCTTGAGCTCACTTTGTAGCCCAGGCTGGTTTTCGAACTCACAACGATCCTCCTGCCTCAGCCTCCTGAGTGCTGGGATTACAGGCATATGCCACCACACTTAGCCTCAAATGGTCTCTTTCTGCTCTAGGACAATGTCCAAAATATGACATTACATTTAGTGATCGTGTCTTATTACATTTCTTTTGATGTGACAGTTTCTCAGACTTTCCTAGTTTGGGATGATCTTGACAGTTTTGAGGAGGGCTGGCTAGGTACTTCACAGAATGTTTCTCAGCTTTGATTTGTCTGATGTTGGTCTCATGATTCGTTAGGGTCATGTATGTTTCTGGGAGAGTGAGCCTTCTAAATCAAGGGCAAGAGCTGCCACTGTTGGCACTGACTTTGATCTAGGAAATGGGGACTTTATGATGCATGTCTGGATTCTGCTGGTCTTCCTTTCTGGAAGTGCTGTACTTGAAAGTAGTTACACTTAGTGCAGGCTGGCTCCGTCATTTCCAGGGTTGTTTCAAAGCCTATTCACATGGCATTTAGATGCCCTTCACTCAGGGTTTTTAGCACCATGTCCACCTGTGGTCCTCTCAGGTCTCTGAGGAATTCTCCCTGTATTTATGCCTGGTGGCTTCTCCACTCTGGCTAGTGAGAATACAGTAATTTGTGGTCTTTTGTGAGTCTGAATTGCTCCCCTAGTAGTTCCTCAGCCTCTGTAATGTCTATAGTTGGCAAGAGCAAATCAGCATTCAGCAAAGACTCCAGGGAGCTCATCTGCATATTCAAAAGCCCTTTCTTGGCTGAACTTCCTCCTCTCTCGGGTACCATGCCCCACATACTCTAGCTGCCTGTGCTTCCCCATAGCCTGGTCTGTTAGGGTCTCTCTTTCTGCACTTGAGTTTGAAATTACCTCTGCATAGAAAACAAGCAATTGTATGGCTCACCCTAACCTGTCTTTTAATACTTGAAGTCTGTTTACTCTTCTTTTTTTTTTTTTTTTTTGTGGTTCTAGAGACTGGGCTACATTTCTAGTCCTTTTACTTTTCATTTTGACTCTCTTGCAAAGTTACTAAATTGCCCAGGCTGGGCCTGAACTTTCATTCTCCTGTCTCAGTGCTGAGAGTAGAGGCGTGCATCACTATGGAGGGCAGTTCTCACTTGGTAAACATGAAGTCCAAGTGGACTATGTCAAGAAAGCCTTATCTTAAGTTTCAGTATGAGTTTTAGAGGGTTGGCTAGTGAACCACAGAGCCTAGTGTCTCAGACCTTTGCCTCAGTGCTTCAAAGGGCCCCCTCTGCTGGGCACAGGCAATTCTGGGAGGAGGTTCCATTTACACTTGGACATAGCGTGAGCAGTAAGGCTCCCCGCTACTGGTGGTGCTCCAACCTGTCAGTGAATGCCAAGTCTGAAAGTGAATTTGAAGTTTGTGGCCTATTTTCTAGGGCATGGTGGAGAACTTGAAGTGCACAGAAAATGCAGCACATAAATACTTTTATATAGAGCAAGGGTACGAGTCTGCTATTTTCCCTAAGGCTCCATGACCCCAGAAAGCTAAGAGCCATGTATTCCATGCAGTAAAAGGGCCACACTTCAATCCTCACCTCCTCACTGGGGACTGTATCCAGGGTCTTACAAGTGTTGGCAAGTGTTCTACCACTGTATGTGTTCTAACCTTTTAAAATTTTACTTCGGAACAAGGTCTTACTATGCTGCCCAGGCTGGCCTTGAACTTTTAATCCTGCTGTCCTAGCTTTCAGTAGATGGGATTACAGATGTGCACCACCTTATCCACCTCTTCTTTGCTCTGCAAATCTGCCCAGCAACGTGCCCTCCCGGTTTCAGTTTCCCTTGCCCCTGTCCGAGGAAGAGACTTGTGATGGTTCTGGTTTCCCTGGTTCAGCTGCCAGACCAGCCTCCGGGTCCCAGGAACTGGGACTTTAGGAGGAACAAGGGTCTGAGTAGGTGGCTAGAACTGCACCCAGTAAACTGGGGACCCATGGATGGCCCAGTTCTGTGGCCACTACCACACCTTCTCTAGTCTTAGCTTTGTCCTGCATTGAAAATCCTTCTACGACTTCCCTAAGTACTCTCCTTGCTCCTTCTCAGGTTAGCTTTAGTGGACGTCTGTAACACAGGTACTTTGTCCAGCGCGTTGCCCGCAACCTCAGCCACCACACCCTGCAACCTCAGCCCAATGAACACAAGTAGCTTGGTCAACTCTGCTCACCAAAGGGCCAACAGGGTCACAAGTGGGAGACTGGCAGCATCTGCCAGCAGTGCCAGGCACCAGGAAACATTCGGAGGCCAAGTTCTGCTCCTTTCATACCCTGTGAGGGCAGTGTCCTCCCTTACTTGTCTTTGAGGAAAGTTCTAAGACGAGAGGCAGGTACATGGGCCAGCCCTCCTACACGTGAACAGAGCCGCCTGCACCACCAGGGTAGGTGCTGTGCCCCTGCTGGACTCCTTGCACAGACAGTTTTTCCAAAAATGAGTGGCTCATGCCTGTAATCCCAGCTACTTGTGAGGCTGAGGCAGAAGAATCACGAGTCCAAGGCCAGTTTGGGCAACTTAGCAAAATCCTGTCTCGAAGTAAAATAAAAAAGGCTAGGGATGTAGCTGAGTGGTGGTGTACTCGCCTAGCAGGGATGAGGTTTTTACTTCAAGCCCTAGCACTGCAAAGGAAAAAATCCAAACTATGATTCAACAGGCCAGCCACCTCGTTGCTCCAGTGGCAGTTGGGGTCTAACTAACGAGGAGTTAAATAGGGGTTTCCTTGTGCCTTCTGCTCAGAAAATGTGATAAAGCCAGGCAGTGAGTAATAGCTGGATTACTATGGAATTTTGGATTTGGTCTTTCATTTTCTTAAGAATATTTCTCGTTTTTTAGATACGGTCTTGCTGTGTAGTTCAAGCTGGCCTCAAACTCACAGCAATCCTCCTGCTTCAGCCTCCTGAATGCTGGCATTACATGATACCCAGCTTGATCCCTTTATTTTCTAGCTCTCTGTTAACGCTTCTTGACCTTTTTGTCTCATGGTGCTGGGGATTGAGCCCAGAGCCTGGTGCATGCAAACCAAGAGCTTTACCCCTGAGCCCCAGCCCCAGCCCTTCTTGTTTTTCAGCCTCAGTTTTCTTCTGCTTTGAGAGGGGAGTCTCACTATATTGCCCAGCCCTGTCTTGAATTCATGGACTAGAGACCCTCCCACAGCAGCCTGTGAGGTGCTGAAACAGGTGCACACCACTGCATCCAGCTGAGTCTCAGGTTTAAAAAAGAAAATTTTTTTTTGGTGGTACTGGGGATCAAACGCAGGACCTTGAGCTTGCCAGGCATGCGCTTATGTCACTGAGCTACATCCCCAGCCCCTTTTTTTAACTTATAAAATGGAAATTATGTCACCTAATTGAACAGTTGTGATTAGAACAGAATGAAATACAAGAAGGTTAACTTGTCTGTAACATACAGACACTGAATGAGGACCATTTTCTGGGCATTCCTGGAGGCCTTGGGGCTCCTGGATTGTACAACACATGTCACAGCCTGCTGCTGGGGTGTGTGACCTCCAGTATTTCAGGACTGCTGCCAGGGCTTTAAAGGCAGGGCCAGGAGGCCTGTCAATTTCTGTTAGCTGTCTGAGAATGAACTCACCTGGCAGTCATAACTGAGAGGGCATGAGCGGCATTGTGTGGGAGCTCTAGACACCACCTGTGGCTGAGGGCTGTTTCTAAAATCCCTCGTGTGATTTCACCAGGAATATCTGAGTGGATGGGTGCCCTGCCCTTGCTTTACTGCAGAGCTGGCTGTGCCCTGACTGCCCAACTAGAGACATACTCCCTCAGTGGGCTCCGTGCCCCAACCACCCATAGCCTCTTCATTCTCAGGAATTCCTTGGCCTCAACCAATAGTGTTATTTCTGTTCTCAAAGAGAAGATAATTATGTCATCAAGCTAGGACTAGTAAAAAACCAGAGAAGTACCAGCCAAAAATTAAAGAGGCCCTCACTGTCAGTGCAGGGTGGCTTTAAAAAAAAAAAAAAGTGTGCCTCCTTAAATGTTGTACCTGGGTTTACCCCGGGGCTTGGTTGTGATCATAAGGACTTCACCTACCTGTGGCCCATCATCAATTGTAGGCCCAACTGCCCCAACATTTGTCTCATACAAGCATGTGGCCCTGTGTCTTGTTCTCAGGTACCTAAGGTGGCTCTTGGGACTGGAGTACTACAATTGGCCCTACAGGGGAAGGGAGGCATAGGCTTGGGCCTGGCTACTTTTAGAAGATACACCAGGACATGGTAAATAAATTTGAAAACATCAATTATGAAGCACAAATTCACTTTTTAAGAATAATTTAAATTGAAAAATGTACCTGTACTCTCACCTACCAGAGATAACCAAGATTATTTTTCATGCTTCCTTTTAATCTTTCTGAAGAATAAATAAAATAATCTTGTACAGAATTGGGATCTAGGCTGCGTGTGGTGGCACACCTGTAATCCCAGCACTTGGGAGACTGAGGCAGGAGGAAGCCTTGAGTTCGAAGCCAGCCTGGGCTACACCATGAGTTCAAGGTCAGCCTGAACTATACAGCAAGACCCTGTATCAAGAAACCCAAAACAGAAAAACAAACCAAACCAAAACATTACCACATACAATATCCCACCAGCCCCTCAAATTGGGGATTCATTGTACCTGAGACCTGAGCTTAACTTTTTCACTTGTGTCTGGGCATTTTTCTCTGTGTAAAACCCACTGAGGGTCCTGCAACTCTCCAGATTTGTCCTCTGTCCAGCAAGGTCCTAGTAAGAGCCTTATTTGGTGGACTGAGGGGATACTGCATAAAGGAGAGAAAGCCAAGGCGGAGAGATGGCTGAGGACAGAATCCAGCAGCACGCTCAGGGCGAAGTGTTGAAAAGTCCACTAAGAGAGAGCCACTCACGTCCACACTCATATGCTAACCTTGTGGTCGCCAAACTTCTTCCCCAGGGCAAATGTAAGTGCACCGTCCTCCAGGATCTGTCTGGATCTTTTGAGGCCCTTTCTGTTTGGGTGAGGCATGTGTAACTGAAAGAGAGCTCAGAGCTGGGGGAACTAACACCCTAAGTATAGAATAGCTGCCATAACCCTTACCACATGAGCTCTCTGGGTGGTGACCTATTATGTAGCCTGGTAGTAGGGCTGCCAGTCCAAAGACAGCCAGGCTCAGTAAAGGGTTTCTAGTGCTGAAAGTTCTTCCCTAGGTATTCACCCTTGCGAATTAGCCATTATTCTTCCTCAAACAGGAGGGTGGTTTTTTGTTGTTGTTGTTGTTGTTGTTTGTTTTTTTGAGATAAGGTCTTGCTGTGCAGTTTAGGCTGGCCTTGAGTTCACTTTGTAGCCCAGGCTGGTTTTGAACTCACAACAATCCTCCTGCCTCAGCCTCCTGAGTGCTAGGATCATAAGTGTGCGCCACCACGCTCAGCCAGGTGGGTGTCTTTTGACAGGATGGGGAGAAGACCTCAGCACCAAGGAGAACGTACCCTAAAGGTTTCCAAGGCCTCTCGGGAGTGGGTAATAGACAGGAAATCTGCAGGAAGATCTGTGCTGGGGCACTGGTGACAGAGCCATAGAACTGGTGTGGGTTCCTTTAAGGTTGAGGGACGTGGTATCATCTCCTTTCTCTGGGCCAGGCAGCCAGCTCCATGGAACTCTACAGGCCCATGTCCAGACTGGACAACAATTTCCTTCCAGTTGTTGGCCAGAGCTTGATTTCTATACTCACTGTAATACCAGTCCCTTAATCCTGTGTACTGCACCAACTACAGACACAATCACAGCTGCTTTATACAGGCAACATAGGACTAAATGCTTGAGCTCAGTCAGCTCTCTGCCCCTCCCTGGGGAAAACACATCAACAGGGCCAAGGAACTGTGCCCTGTGAATGAGGCTGGGCACAGGCCCCATAAGATTCTCTTCCCACTCAATGGCCCTCCCCAGAACACCTTGTGGGTCCTGGAAGCATGTACACTGACGCATTATCCTCATACCTCACAATCTATGAGCAGAAACGGCAGGCAGATTACCAGACAGGATGGCCCTTCCTTGTAGAATTACGCTCAGAATATTTCAGAGATCTCTGATGCTCCTCCCCCACTTGGGTAAGGGCTGTCCCTGTGTGCTGCAATGAAGGCAAAGGTAGAAAGAGTAAAAGAAGACAGAAAAGTGGGGTCATTTTCTCTGGCTAGGAAATTCTGAGCAAATTGAAGATGATCTTTGGGGGAAAAAAACACTGCTGCTTTTTGGGTGGGGGGGGGAGGAGAAGGCTGACAAAGAAGAGTTACCAGCAGAAAAACTTTCTAGTCCTTTTTTTATTTCCAAACATTCTCCAAGCAGTGACGGGGCTCAGTAAACAGACTGGACAACTGAGGTAGAACGCTTGGCCTCCTCCAGCCTTTATTCCTGAACACTTAAAGGACTGGGTGTGTGTGTGGGGTGCTCAGCAGAGGTGAAATGCCCCAAGTTTCGGGGTCAAGCAGGTTTGGTAGGACCTGCCATGGTCCCACTAAATGCTCCCTCTGAATCAGCAAGGCCTGTCTTCAGGCCACAATTTTCCAGCCCTGGGTTCTGGCCCTCACTGGACAAGACGTCATAGCAGGACACTCACTGGTCTCCAACTCCAGGCACAGACGTGGAGTCACCTCTGTAAGCCCCAAAGACGGGTGTAGAACACTATTAAAATGTACATATCAGCCTGCCAAGTCTAACATTTGCAGATCATGAAGTTCAAGCCAAGTCTCAATTTTTTTTTTTTGCTACTACAGGGTCTGCCTCATACACACCTTGCTACCAGACAACCGAAGAGGCCCCTACGCCATCCCACTAAACACAGACGAAGCTGTTTAGACGACTGACAGTCTGGGAAGTGGTCGGACTTCGCGTCTTTCCGTAGCTCCCACTGCCCTCCTGCCCATCAGACACACCCTCCCACCCCCGAAGGCCCTCATCTTCCTCCGGACGATTGCCGACAAGTCGGCAGGGGACACAGGCCCCAAAGACCAAAGAACCTGAAGCCTCATCCTGTGCTTCCAGACCGACTGGGCCCGCAAGGCCCTGGGGGCGGGGCGACTTTCCCCGGGGACAACCGCGATCGCTCAGGGTGCGGAGGGCCGGCCCGGCAGGCCGCGGCTCCCCGCAGCCGAGGACCCCTCCCGACAGGCCTCCCCGGCCCGCGCTCCAGCTTTTGTGCAGCCCGGCCCGTGGCGGCCCTTACCGGGCTCCAGCAGATGAGTGCGTCGGTGTCCGGATCGCTCACGAGGGTCCACAGCTTGGTTAGGAAGGCTGGAACGTTGCTGGGCCACGCAGCACCGGCGCCCACGGGCAGATCCATCTTGGGCGAGAAGGCAGAGGGGACGGCCGCGAGGAGGGGCCGAGGATCGGGCTAGTGCCGCTGCCGCGTTTGCGGCCTGGGTCGCGCCGCTGCTAGTTGCGCACACACTGCCCCTAAGCCTCGCATGGCAGCCGCCATCTTGCGAGCGGGCACGCTCCCGTAAGCGCCCCGCCCGCGCGCGCTCGCTTGCGCAGGCGCCTTGGCCCGCGCCTGTGCAGTCCTCGCTCCCCTGTGGGCCGCTGCGCTGTACGCCTGCGCAGGGCTGCCCCGCCCCCAAAACTCACCAATCAGACTGGGGATGGGCAGGGCCGGAATGGGCAGAGCCGGGCCGCGGGTGCTGGCGGCGCGCTCGCTGCCGGAAGTGCCAGTCAGTCGGGGGCCGGTGCGGCGTAGCATGGCGGGGAGTCGAGACTTGGGTCTCGTGGCGCCGGTGCAGGGAGCTCTGCCAGCCAAGCGACATCCGGAGTTTGAGCCAGAGCCAGAACCAGAGAAGGTGACTGTGGGCAGTGGGCCCGCCCGCCGCGGGTTCGGCGAGCACGTGGCAGACGACCGGGTCGGGAGGCCTGCTCGGTGGTGAGCGCGGCGCTGTGTGTCCTGCAAGTCAGGCCACCGCCAGTCTTGTCGGGTGTTTTGGGAGCCAGGTCCTCGAGCTCGTTCTCCAGGATGTACTGGGAGCGTAGCCTGTACTGGCAGCGTAGCCTGTCCTGGGAGCGTAGCCTGTACTGGGCTCCCAGGCGCTAACATTTCTGTGCCTTGAAGAACCGCGTCGAGGGAGGCCAAGGAGCCGGTAGGGTTCCAGCCTGCACAGTCCGTTAAGTGACGGCCCCATGGGCACATCCTTGTCAGTGCTATCGTGCTATTGTGTTAGGTATGTATGGGAATGCTAAAAGCATACGAGTGTATACAACTTTTGAATAGACCAAGTGTCACTGGAATGGTTGTAATAGACTGCATATTCCCTCCTGCCCCGCTGGCTGGGCTTGGTTGGGACTTCACCAGATCTGAGTGCTAGAAGGCGTACACCACCCACTCTCTCACAGCCACTCTTCTTGGCCAGCCATTTGTTTTGTGTAATGTGGCAAAGCTGCTTCCCACTGGGCTTGTTTGTCGTCCAAGAATCGGCAGGCAGCTAGATCTGGGTACGAGCCGCTTGGGAGTGAGTGTGCCCCAGTCATTGCCACCACTTTTACTTACTGCCGCAGAGGTTGCTAGCTGAATACTGGGGATACATCACGCGTGAATGTATTCGAGTCTCTTATGGAAACTCAGGTGAATGCTTTGGATTACTGGGTAGTGCAGGCCATCCAGTAAGGTGAAACCTCTAACCTTAGAAAGTGAAATGGACAGTTCTGCCCTTATGTGCTTCCTGAGGATCTTAAGTTGTACTGCTTTTCAGAAGCCAGTGACAGGACCTGTCCATAGTGGTTTGGGTACCGTGTAGAATTAGGTCTGAAAGCGGGGCATGGTGGCCCACGCCTGTAATCCCAGCGCTGGGGAGGCTGAGGCAGGAGGATTGTTGAAAGTTTGAGATCAGCCTAGTCTACAAAGTGAGTCCAAGGCCAGCATGAACTGCAGCGTGAGACCCTGTCTCAAAAAGACAAAGAATGAAAAGAAGAATTAGGCCTGGGAGCCCAGTGATGGCTCTGCTCCCAGAAGAGAACAAATGGGGTTAGCTTGTTTACAAGTAAAGTTCACGGTGTCATTACTCTTTAGCAAACTTTCCATTTTTCCTACTAACTGTGGGGGCACATGCTCCTTGGATAAGGAAGCTTCCATTTCAGGTGGTAAAAGCCCTTTAGAGACTTTGTTTCTGTATCTCTAGCCCCTTCCCTAGGTAATGAGTGCCCTTCCAGCTCTGGGAGTCTTGAGTGCCTGGTTAGAGCGTGGTTTTTCTGTCAGTAGAGGAAAGTTGGGTTTGGCAATGCAGTGGAAGCTGAGCTCTGAGAAGGAGATACTGTCCCTGAAAAGTCACTCCCTGTGAGAGACCAGGGTTTTTTTTTTTTTTTTTGGTATCAGGAATCGAACTCATGACCTTGCGCTTGCTGGGCAGGTGCTGTGCCACTGAGCTAAGTCCCTGGCTGACACTAGGGTTTAAAGTGTTTGTTCTAAGGGTAGGCGGCCCTGCTGTCGAAAGAGGCAGAAGATAGGTTGGACAGGTGGCCCTGGTGGCGGTGGAGGCTTACAGAGGCAGGCTGTACAGGGCACCTGGCCAGTTGTACCTTCCTCAGTGTTTGTGGTTCCTGCCTGGGCAAGCCTGCAGGTTGGCAGTTACCAACTCTGTGCTTCCTTGCAGCCCCTTCTCCTCCGAGACCCTGCTTGCAGCCATGGTGACGGCACTGAATCCAGCCTCTCTGACAGTGAGGAAAGTATATTCTCAGGTCTGGAAGATTCCGGCAGTGATAGGAGTGAAGACGGCGATGGCGATGGGAGAGAGGATGACGTCAGCTGTGACAGGGGCCACGGCAGGACAGAGGGGCAGGCACAGGTGGGTGATGGAGATATTCCTGTGGCTCTCCTTTGTGGTGAGGGTACCTAGGAAGAAGTACTTGCTGGACCATGGCATTCTGAGAGCTGTAACCACCCTGTCTTCTCCATGGTTCCCTTGGGGAACCCCAAGCCTTGTCCCTCTGTTGCTGCTGCTGAGTGTACATTTAAGCTCTGGGCCACTAGTTTTTTTTTTTAAATAATTAATTAATTTATATTTTTTGTACCAGGAATTGAACTCGTGACTTCACTCTTGCCAGGCAGGCACTGTGCTGCTGAACTAAATCCCTGGTTGGACCACTGGTTTTTTAATCCCAGTTGTGTGTGCCATTATTTGCCATTATTTGTTTGTTTGTTTGTGTGAGTCTCGCTCTGCAGTTCAGGCTGGCCTTGAGCTCACTTTGTAGCCCAGGCTGGTCTTGAATTTGTAGCAGTCCTTCTGCTTTAGTCTCCCAGGTGCAGGGATTACAGTCGTGTGCCACCACGCCCAGCCTTGTTTGTACCATTATTGAGAACTCTAAAAATCCACATGCTGAGGCCTTTCTTTCTCAGGTAGTCTCAGGCTATCTCTCTGTGGGACACCAAGCAGACTTTCCTGGCTTTGCTATTGGCTGGGTTTCCAGGAGCAGAACCTGACAGGCTGGCAGAACATGGCTGTGTGGAACTGTGCTGAGTCCCACATAGTAGCATGTAGTTAGGCAGTGTCTACTGTAGTCCAGTCTATCTGGTTCATGGTCTCAGAGATGCAGAGGTCCCTGGGTTGCTGTAGTGATGGGGAATGGTGTTCACTGCTTGTCTTAAGCAAGGAAAGTGGGATAAATGCTTGATTTGACCAAAATACAATTGTTTTTTAAAGCATTCTGAAAAGTACTTTATAATGATTTCTGTTTCCAATGGCCTTGTTCTAGAAGGCACAATTTAGGCTGTTAAACTCTGCTGCCATAAGGGAATCCAAAAGGCCAGGGCCTATTTGTGTTGGCTCCTTGGGTTGGCTTGTTTACTAGAAAGAACAGATTTGAAATCAAATTTAAATCCACTGCTCATTCAAGCTATAATTTTAACACTGGTGTGCACAGAATGAAAGTAACATGTTAACTGAGCTTTGGTCATGATTTGTAAGCTCATGGGCAACTATCTACCCCACCTTAGGTTTTCAAAATTATACAAATAGACTTTCCTTGAAAAAGATTTGGATGGCGCATCAATGCTATTTATTCAATGTAGCATGGTAGCTCCCATTCAGCGGTCTTGCTATGAATGGATAAGCAGTTAATAGTTTAATGGATATCTTTCTAGACTTTTTTCCCATTCAAAAATTTATGGTCCTAGCCAGGTGTGGTGGCACACACCTGTAATCCCAGCACTGGGAAGGCTGAGGCAGGAGGATCATTGTGAGTTCTGAGACCAGCCTGAGTTACAAAGTGAGCTCAAGGCCAGCCTGAATTGCATAGTGAACCCTGTCTCAGACCAAAAAAAAAAAAAGAAATAATATATATATATATATTCCATACATTTAAGTACTTACATTTTCTTTTTATAGAAAATCTTTGAAATAACCTATATAGATGTTTGTCTCAAGCCTTGGTATTTCCCTGGGGACTCTGGTGCCACTAGAACTCTTGAGTCTGACCTGGAAGCAGTGCGTAGCCACTCTTAAGTTGCTGCATATGTCACCACCCCACCAAGATTCCTGTGACACTGTGTGTCTGTTCTATTGTACGGCAGTGCCCCTCCCCCCAAAGGTGGTCCCGTCCCTCTGCCTTGTGGGTGTCATGTACTATTGCAAACTGGGAGCAGCCAATAGCTACTCTGCTGGGCTTGGAGTTGTCAGGCTTAAACCAGGTGAAGATCCAGGGGAGAGGCCACCCTCAGGGTTCCACTGCCACCCAGCCGTGTGACCTGGCCTACTGGGTACTTGCATGCCTTTTCTGTACCCTGGCTTGTGGGTATACTAAGGCCCAGTTGGAACATTTTCAGTGCCAGTCTTCACTTCTGGACTTGGATCCCTTTAGGTCATTAGAGTGAATAGAAGAGGGAGGGAGTGCCATCCATGCCTCATTGGAAGTTATTCACATTTTTTTCACGTTGCCTCTGTCTGTATGGTATGAGTCCTTTCTCCTTGAGCTGCTCTGGAGGGAGAGGCTCAGTCGGTGGGCTGGCACTGCCAATGGAGTGTTCTTGACTTTTCATGAGCCAGGCCTTTTGAGGTACCCTAGGTGCCCCCTGTGATGTTATGCTTCAACTGGTGCCTCAGTCTGTGGCTGTCTGGCATCCCCAGAGAGTGCTCATTCCTATACCCTTCCTAGATGTCAGAAGGGTTCCACTGGGTTGGGCTACATTCTGGGGTTTCTAGCCTTTCACCTGCTGTAGTGGCAAGTTGCTACATGTCCCACAGTGCGCCAGATGGTCCTCACTGGGTGTGCTTCTCCACCCCAAGAATTTCCATTGAGCAGGTTCTAGAATTTCTAAAAGCCGTGGGAATGCCCATAACTCAGAGCTGCTCCTCTCTGTCAAATATCCCAGCTCTTTAAAGGAACTCAGGGTCCTGGGGCACCTGATGTGTTTCAGGTGAGTCTGTGTAAGTGCCATCTGTCTAGGAACCCACTGCAGAATGAGATGACCTCTGTGACGGGAAACAGCCCTACTTCCCCTCTCTCCTAGGGCTTTCCCACATTCAGTTGGCTGCCTTGATCCCAGAAGCACCTCTCCTGTCCTTGGATGGATCCATTGTGCATTTGTCCTCTTAGACCTGTGGTTAGCAAGAAAATTCAGCTCCGCCTTGTTGCTATTTTGGTTTGAGTCACAGGAGACCAGAGCCTTTTGACGTTCTTGTTGATTACCAACCACTTGTAACAGGTTATCCCAAACCTTAACGTTATCCCACGAGCCTCACTCCTACCTCTTGTTGGGAGTCTTGTGCCTTGGCACCTAGGAGGTGCAGTTAGGGTACACTAGAGGCCAGGCTTCCTATTTCAGGCCCTGCATCTGGCTGTTGGTAGGGGAGTTCAGGTGAGGAGGGCGTGGTATCTGGCCTCCAGAGGGGGGCAGGAGCAGGTCTCCCCTTCCTTGGAGGAGTTGGGCTCATCACAGGTCTGTGTTCACAGCTGGATAGTGGCTATAAGTGGCAACCTGCCTGCAAGTAGTGGATTTGGATGTTAATGTTTATGTGTAGTTTCCGGGCTAGGCAGCCTTTTCCTTGTGCTTCTTGCTAGAGTGATGTCACTTTTGCTGGTAGCTTGGTCCTGTTGTCCCTGTGCAGGCCTGGCCCTTGTGAGTGGCTGGACCCTTTGCCTGCCTACCCGGAACCCACTTCTGTCTCTAGGTCCCCTCAGGCCTAGCAGTCGTACCTCTGTACTTCCTCAGCATGCTGGAGACTTGCTTCCTGTCTTATGGGTCAGTCTCCTCATCTCTAGGGCATTCTCCTGCCCCATCTTTCAGCCCCTGACTGTTGATGAGCCTGTCCCAGCTGAGGGGGAGCTGTGGGCTGCCTGCACATGGGGTGTGATGCTGTCTACTGACAAGAATCAAGCAGTTTAGTTCCCAGTTCAGGGAGGAAATCTGTTCCCCACCTCCAGCCATTGCATTTACTTGTCCACCTGTGCTATGCCTGCTCCCCCCACAGCAGCATAATATAAGGTTTGCAGGCCTTTTGAGGTTCATGGGAAAAATGACTTATATCAGTGTGGTTTTCTTTGTTTGAAGCACAGGGCTTTGTGAATTCTGAGCAAGCACTGTGTCACCGAAGCACGCTAACTTGTGCCTTATTATTGCTGGTATTGAGTGTGTGTGAGCTTATGGCCTTTTCTTCCTTTTCATGCTTATTTCAACCTCTTTTTTTTTTTTTTTTCTGCTTGTGTTTGGCTTTTTTCACATTTATTTATTTATTTTTTTTTTCTGTTTATGTTGCTTGTCATATTCAAGAACATAAGAAAAGGCTGGGCTAGGAGGATCGCCATGAGTCCAAAGCCATCCAGGGCAACATAGTGAATTCAAGGCTAGCCTAAACTACATAGTGAAAGCCTGTCTCAAAAAATCAAAAAGAATATTAGAAAAAGTCTGGTAATAATCCCAGTGTATAAGAAGCATTTTTCTTGCCTGGCTTGGTGGTGCACGCCCATAATCCCAGCACTTGAGAGGCTGAGGCATAAGTATGAGGTCAGCCTGGACTACATAGTGAGTTCAAGGCCAGCCTAAACTACATAGATTCTGTCATCCCTTTAGTTTGACCCCCAAATCAAGCATTTCCCTGATAATTTGAGAGTTGTCTCTGCATGGAGTTTAATACCAGCTCATGTTGGGCGTGGTGGTGCACACCTGTAATCCCAGCATTTGGGAGGCTGAGGTAGGTAGGAGGATTGTTGCAAGCCTAAGACCAGCCTGGGCTACAAAGTGAGCTCAAGGCCAGCCTGAACTGCATAGTGAGACCCTGTCTCAAAAAGACAAAAAAACCATCTTAGGTAGAAGGGTCCCACAGAGGTGTCAGTGTGGCTCAGGGAAGTGGTGCATGGGTACTGCCAGATCTCTGAAGGCTCTGGGGGTTGGGTGTCCCCATCCTCTGGTAGATTGCTTTGGACTGGGGAGAGGTACCTATGATGTGGCCCAGTTAGTCATGGAGCCCAAAAGCCCAGGTGGCCCGGTGTGTGCCACAGGGTTACGGAGGAGCCCTGTACTTAGGCTGGGGGTTATGCTCTCGACACTGTGTGGGCTCTTATCCTTGGTTTCTCTTGCAGATGCCTGCATGAGCTTCTTACCCCTTTGACTATTATTGCGTGGCCCTTGGTTCTGGAGGCCGGAGCACAGGCAGGGCACAGTAGGGGCGTCTCATCCATGCTCATGATGTTGTACTGGGGTGTGGGGGTGGGGTTCCACAGGATTCTGAAACATTCTGCCTGGGAAGGTAGCCACTCAGGTTCTATCCTGCGTTTTGGGGCCCTGGGTGAGAACAGCTGGGGTCTGTTCACTCCTGTCTTGGCCGGCCCTGATGGCTGGTACCTATTGGGCATCTGTCCCTTCTCACAGGAGTCCATTTTCTCTGGATAGCTTCAGGCAAGTGGCGTCATACCTTGTGCCCATGTTGTGTCAGATTGGGCTGCCTCTCTTTCGTGCATGAAGCTGCCCCAAGCCCTCCCAGGTTTGGGTGAAATAATGCAGACTCTGCTGTTTGATGAAGAAAATAAAGATGTGCAGCTCAGTTTTAAAATGGCTACAGTCACATTCCCCCAACATGCACGCATTCTCTTCTTCCAGACCCCTCAGGGCCTCACACCTTGGCTGCATTTGCTGTGGGCCAGCGCTGGGGTCTCATCTTGGTCAGGCCTGGTGGGAGTGGGGTCCTCAGCTTCTCTGCATGGCTTAAACAAGGGGCATTTGGCATTTTTCATTTCTTGTTGCTTCTGGCCATTTCATTCCCAGACAGTATGTTTTTGAAAGACCATATGGGTTGCTGTGGCACTGGTTCATCAGTCTCTTCTTTTGGAGGACCATAGGCGCAGATCTCAGTGATACCCACTCCTCTCTGTGGTGGGTCCCTGGCCCCTGTAACAGGGGCCAGGGAGCCCTGGGGTGCCTGTGTTGTCCATTGTACGGGCTGCTTTCTTTTAATTGCTTTGTGATAGGGTCTTTGTTAACAGCAACGCTCGGGGTTTGATCTTTGCCCTGAGGTATTATGGACAGCTATATAGTCTGCCCTGGCTTCCTTCTGACTTCAAAATGTGACAAGGGCCGGGGATATAGCTCAGCCACACAAGCGCTTGCCTGGCAAGTGCAAGGTCCTGAGTTCGATTTCTGGTACCAGAAAAATAGAGAATGTGGTGGCAGTCTTTCTCCTGCCTTCCAAGACCTGAACACTGTCTCCCTCCCAGCTGGGAGTGGCTGTGGGGTTAGGCCAGAGCTGAGGCAGGTTGATCATCATGGCAGTAAGAAACTTAATCATTTGGATGTCACTCTCATGCCAGAGTCCCCTCAGAGTCCTTGCTTTGTTTCTTGCAGTGCTTGCTAGCGCTGGACTGCTGAGAGACACGCCTGTTCCCCTGAGGCCTGGCAGCCATCTACTGCCCAGGGTGGAATTGCCTCCCTGGGCCTCCCTGGTACTGGCTCTGTTTCTTCTATCGCCCTTTGAGTCTCTGCCACCAGATTCTTTGTGGGTGCCTCTTCTCTAGCATCTGGTGTGGCCTCCCTCTTCCTGGTGGTCAGCACAGTTTTCTGTGCTCCTCCTAGATATTGTCTTGGACTCTTCCTATCTTGCCTCTCTGGCTGCTGGGCCTCTTTGCAAGACACCTACAGCTCCTGACTTGGGGTGGCTCCTTGCCCACTGGTCAGTCCTTCAATCTTTTTTTTTTTTAGAGCCACGGTTCATTATGCAGTTCAAGCAGGCCTCGAACTCACAGCAATCCTGCCTCAGACTCCCTAGTGCTGGTACTAAAGGTGTGCATCACCATGCCCTGCTAGTCTTTCATTCTTGATCTACCTCTGTCCAGACTTCACACCTTGCTGCCCTGCAACCCCTCTGGGATTCTCCCTGCCCACTTCCTGCCCCTACCACTGCTTGGCCTCCCGTTGGGCTATGAGTCACCAGCTGTGTTTTGAGGCTTTGTGCTACTCCACGCCCTAGGTGGTGCCTGGGTGGGATTCTGGACCTGAGATCCAGTCCCTCACCAGGAGCACCAAGCTTCACATCACTTTGTGTCCCTTCTAACTAGCTTAGACCTGGATTCACACCTTGCCTGTGGATTCCTTCAGGGCAGCTCCAGGTGGGAGTGACCCTGTCCTCAGGCAGGCCTTGGCTGCCTGTATCTGCTGGCTGCCTTACCACCTTGTTTGGATAACAGCCAGGCTATGAGGGTCCCTTGTCCCAGAGACAGACTGCTATGAGCAACTCATGCAATTCTGTTCTACCGCAAAAAAAAAAAAAAATTCTGTCACATTTTCTTGGTCTGTGTTTTAGTAGTCTTCTTAGTTTTCAAATAATGAAAAGAGATGCTCAATGCCTCCAACATTTGAAGGGGCGAGGCTTTTTCCTAGGTCTACTGGCGCCCTATGTACCCCTGTTCCTGTGGTCCCTTGCCTGTGCCCCTGCTCCCATCTACACTTAGTGTTGGTGCTGCCCTCTGGTGGAAGCTGGCTGCCTTGCAGCCATCGAGTAGAGCCTTGAGATGCTGCTGTGTGGAATGCGGAGTGCCTGCAAAGAGCACCTTTGTAGGGAAACAAAGCCCTGCCGGTGGGACACCGCTTCACCTCGTCAAGAGCCTGCCTGTGCCTGGCCCCATCAGTGCCCCCGCACTGCTGTGCTGGTGGCCCAGCTGCGTTCAGTGCAAGAACAGTGGGGACGCAGTTGGGTCACAAGCCTGCAGGCATCGTAGGTGAAACTCATGGTGCATGGTCTGGTGAGGAAGGACATCCTGCTGGGCCATGAGAGGGGAGTTTGAGATGCCAAGGTCCTGGCCTGAGGCCAGAACTACAAATACTGGGTGTTATCCTGTCATCTCTCCTGCTCTGCCTAGCCCAGGGCGGGGGCAGGTGGGCTGTTACACGGGGTAGGGATTCCTCTGAGTGTGTGGTCTCTGTCCTGAGCTTGTGTGTGTGTGTTGCGGGGGAGTGTTTCTTGGGCTGAGGCAGGAGCTTGGGGCTCGCTTAACCTGTGCCCTGTGCCCATGGTGGCTGACCCACTTTCAGCGGACAGCAGAAGGAGCTAGGGGCGGGGAGATGTGGAAACTGGATCCTGCCGTGTTCCTGGCCTGGAAAAAAACTTAGTCTCCCATCCCTCTTTATATTGAGGGAAAAAACAGGCAAGAGGAAGAGTTAGGCCTTTGGCTCCTACCCGGGCAGGAGGGAGTGAGGCTGTGGGTGGGGGGCGCCCGCGCACAGGGGTTCCTGCTTGGAGCACTTTACTGCCCCCAAGGGTGAGAGGTGGGCCTGTTTTCCCCATCAGTCCTGGTTCTGCCAGTAAACCCGATCTGGTCAGAGCCCTCCGCCTTCCTAGTCAGGAGAATCTGTTTTCCAGGTTGGGGTGTGAATCCTCTGTGGCGCCCACACTCTGACCCACAGGGACAGGGTCAGCCTGGGGTCATGGAGCTGGTGGGTAGGGAGGGTGACCAGGGACCAGTGGCAGAGCTGAGGCTCTAGGCATTCATGGGAGAGGGACTGTGAACACCTCTCTGAGCGCTTGGGTGGCTGGGTTCCGCCGCATGTGGCTGATATACCTCCAGGCTCTGACCTGAGGACAGAAGCCTTGCTCAGAGGAGTGGGCCAGTCATGGCCCCTGTGACAAAAGCCAGTGCTGTGTGCCACTGTGCCTCCCCCGAGTGTTGTCCCCAGTGATAGGATTGCCCCTCCTCTGCCCTGCCTTGTCATCCCTGACCCAGGTCAGGGCAGCTGCTGGTGTTTGATGTGAAACTGTGGGGCAGATGAGAGTGGGGCTTTGGCCACTACACTGTACAGTCTTTCTAGTCTAGTACCAGATATCATCTCCTGTTGGGGCTGCCAGAGGGTGGAGGCTGGCCCAGCCCTTGGGGGAGAGGACTGGTTGGAGCTCCTGGTGAGTACACCAGTGGGAGCCTCCATCCTGGGCTGAGGCCTGGGACAAGGTTGGAGCTGCTTAGAAATTTGGGTATGGTGAAGTATCCTGGGAGAGCCTGTGGCCTGGGGTCTCGGCCTTACGTGAGGGTATCCTTGGTCCTGAATTAACACTGCCCCCTTCTCCACAGACTGTCTCCCCAGGCCAGGGAACAGAGATGGCGACATCATCAAGCCAGGATGAATACCAGGAAGACAGCTCTGACGAGGAGGTGGGCTTGGGAGCCAGAGTATCTGGAGGGTGGGGGGGTGGGTGTCCCGGATGGAGCCCTGCCCGTCTGGAAGAAGGATGAGACACATGACTGTGTCAGGGCAAGTGTGTCCTTGTCCTGTGAGGGAGGGTGGTTGGATGTGTGTGGAGCTCTGTGCCCATGCCCCCATGGTGCCTGTGTATCAGCGGGGTGCTGGTGCTGCCCTTCAAGTGCCCTGGGGGCTGTGCACAGGTCAGTGACCTCACAGGGGCCAGGTGCGGGGAGTGGCAGGCTAGAGTATGATGTCAACAAACTCCGGCTCTCCGTCTGTGGGTTGGGCCGTAGGAGTGGCTATGGTTGACAGCAGTAGCTCCTGCTTGGCTCTGTCCTGCCTTCTCTGTTGTCCTAGGTGGTGGTGGAGGTGGCTGGGCCACTGCCTTCAGACCTGTGTCTGAGTTCCAGGAGCGCTTAAGAGAACCAAGAGTTTTTAGTGTTTCTCTTGAGGTTTACAGCGTAAAGGGGAACCATGTGCTGGGCGAGGGGCGCCATGCAATCCTCTGGGGAGCTGAGGCACAGGGAGGCTTTCTTGGGTTGTGTCCAGGAAGGATTGAAAGTCCTAAAAAGAGCTGAGCTTAGAGTCTGTCGGGCTGGCAGCCTGTCCCTTCACTGGTATGGCCTGGCCACAGGGTAGGGTGGAGGCCCCTACGCAAGCTGGGTGTGAGCTTCCAGCCTCTCCAGGTCCTGTGGCTTTGGTGTGGGGCTTTTGGGGACAGTCCTCTTTTCAGGAGCTCTTCTTGCCTGCCTTTCAGGGACTGTCCCCAGGGCACAGGGAGACACGCGCCCCCTCCCCAGCCTGCTTCCTCCCCCATTCTTGAGCTCTCTTGGCAGTGTCTGCTGGAGCCTTGGCTGCCCGCCCGATCCCGTCTCTGCTGTGCGTTCAGAGAACAGAGACAAAACAAAATAAATTGGTTTCCTGGCCGGAGCAGCGGGCGCACTCAGCGAGGGGGGCCGCACAGTGCGGCTCCCCCGCCTGTCTCCCCTCCCCCCCAGGGGCTCTGGCTGTCGGCAGCCACATCCTGTCGGCTACTTTTTTAGATTTGGTACTTTCAGAAATCGATGATGATTGTAGATGGAGTGTGGAGACGGGGGAGGGGACTTCTCAGCTGGTCAGGGGCTAGGGCTGGGCCTGCCCGACCCTGCTTGTCCACAGGGAGATGTGCCTGGCTGCCTGTCCAGCATCACCTTGAGAGGGTCGGGCAGTTCCCTGCTGTGCCAGGAGGAAGCTGAGAGGGCTGCGGGGGCTGCTTCCTCTGGTGATGACTATCACATGTGTCAGTCTGAGTGACAGTGAGGGAGCAGAGATGCCTGCCCACCTGAGCTTCTGCCAGCACAGTCTGCCAGCAGCTCGAGGGGGCGGCAGAGCTCAGTTTTCAGGAGCCGGGCCAGGCCTGGACAGATGCATCCTCTCCTGAGAAGCCTGTGTGCGTGGGGCTCATTCCCCACCCAGAGGTTTCATCTGGCATCCACACCCTCCAACAGAGTCTGTGTCTGAGGGGGCCACAGGCGGGGGTTAGGAGACAGGCCTAGGACAGAGTGGGACTGGCTGCTCAAAAGGCCTGCCACGGCACAGGCCATCTCTGGGGGCAGGGCGTGTGTGTATGAGGCGCGTGCCTATCTGTGGCTGTGCGCGGCCCCTGCTTGGATACCAGGGGCCTGCCTCTTCCACTGGCAGCATCCTTGGAGGGGGCCACTGGTGCCAGGGCCCCAATGCTCCTTGTGCAGCCAGGGGTGCCTGGTAGAACTAGCTATATCACCAGCCCCCTAGAGCAGCAGGGAGAGTTCTGAGAGATGTGTCCTGTTGGGAGTTGTGAACTTAGCAGGACTGAGGAGGGTGGTGGCTACATGGTGGGAGGGAGGTCTGCTGAGCCATCTGCTGTTGGGAGGACAGCGCTACCCAGCCAGCCCTCTTCACCTGTTCCTGCCCCCACAGTAGGTCTGGATCCAGGGCTTAGACTGGGGACATGGAGGTTTCTGGGTCCTCTAATACCTGACATCTGGCTTTGGGGTTATCTTCCCTGCGACGTGGTCGTTCTTAAAATGAGCAGCCTTTTGCTGGGGCGCTGACCCTGACTTGGCTTCCTGGTCCCCTCCGCCTGGTTCATAGCTTTGGCTTGCAGTGTGGGCTGAGCAAGGAGGGAGGGAGCCCCCAGGATGAGCTACTGGGCTGCCCTGGAGTAGAGGGAGCCCCAGAGCCACCACACCCCCTCCCCATAGCACCCGGGTTTCTTAGACGTGATCTCATCCAGCTATTGGGACCCCTGGGAGGGGCCGGGGGAGAGTGGTGGGCCATCAGCCCACTCAGTCCCTCCTCTGTTGTCAGGCAACTGGGAGAAACTGAGGCCCAGTCCGGGTCAGGCAGACCAGCTGCTGCCTGCCTTCGCCTCACCTGGCCAGCAGGTCTGCAGCCTAGGATGAGGGCTCAGTGTGGGGCTGTGATCTCTGCCTGAGAGAGGCTGGGAGAGCTGCCCTCCCCAACAGTCCCCAGGGCGTTGGACATGGGACCTTCTCCTTGAGACCTTGGGGCCAGGGTGGGCCAAGGTAAGGGTTGGGCTATAGCCCTGGCCAGCCCCTCAGCACCCCGGCTCTGTTTGGGCTATACCTCGGGATCCCGCAGGGACATAGCTTGTCTACATCCAGAGCCTGCGATCCCCTCTGCTCTCTCGCCAAACACCATTAATGGCTTCTCCTAGCTACTGAACCGGCAGCTGCCTCCAGTGCTGGCGGCCTCCACTCCTCCGGGGCCGCCCCCGCCCGCTCGTGTCCTGGCCACCGCCCCGTGAGCACTCACTGCCTGCCGCTTGCGTTGCTGCTGGCAGCGGGAGCAGTAGGCTCAGGTTTCCAGCTAGCAAGCAGTGGCTCTCCTCTCTCTGTTTGTGGAGGGCACCCGAACTGCAGACCGCTTGGCAGCTGTCCACCAAGGCCAGCCTGTGTGCCTGTCCTGAGTAGGGATCTGGCTGCACTGAACCTTAGTGTCTGGTCCTTTTCCTCCTCTGGTGTGCACGACCTGGTGACCACGAGCCCTTTCCAGTGGCCGCAGGGAATGGGTAGTGTGCCCCTTGGGCAGGAGACCTTCTGTCCGCACTGTTCCTCACCATAGGCCTGTGGTTCCTGAGAGCTGCCCTTTGCATTGAGCTAGTAGAGACCTGCCCTAAGTGGGGACAGATGGGGGCCAGTGTGTCGGGGGGGCAGGGCCAGCTGCCCCCTTACAGGAGATGGAACACTCTCAACAGCATCCTGGCAGGGGCTGGTAGGCAAAGGTGGGGTTCTTCAGAGCCACCCCACCCCCTGCTGGGTCGTATGGATGGTATATCCCTGCCTTCCTGCCAGCCCTTGGGGCAGTTTGTGTGGCTATAAACACCTGGGCATCTGTCTTGTACTAGAGAGCAAGTCTGTCACATGAGGGGGGTGTGCACCCCTTGCTTTTTGAGGGGTTCTTCTCTGGGTTGTCCCTGATACTGGCCTGGCCACTCTTCCCACTGAGGTGAGTGCTCAGGCTTATGTGGGAGTTTGTACACCTGCCCGAGGCCTTGGAGAGTAGGAGATACTATGGACACCTCAAGGAGATGAGCTGGAGAGGGCTGGGCAGCCTGGCTGGCATCAGGAGTCACAGTTGGGGGGGTCCTGTCTGAGGGCAGCGCACTAGATTTTGGAGGTGCCTGAGTTGGGGACCAGGAAGGCAGGGCCGATTTGGTGTGGAGCCCTGGACAGCCCCCTGCCACCACCACCAAACTGAGGCAGCAGCTGTGTCTCTGATCAGTGGGGCTCAAGAATAGGCCTTTGCTCCTCAGCTCGTAGAGGTGTGAACTAGTCTGAGCCTCCGTCCCCCATCTGGAGAGGGCCAGGCAAGCTGGACTTCAACAGCCTTCAGACAGGGGCACCCTCTCCACACCTGTGGGTCCTGCAGGATGCTGGGTGGGTGGGTCCACAGGTACCTGGGGCTCAGTAGTGGGTTCCGCCAGGTCCAGGAGGCACAGATCTGCGGGAGGGAGGGAGACTGGGGCAGTCTGACCAGGGAGTCGGAAGACAGCTCCTCCTGCTTGGCCCCCAGTCCCTGATGGCTTCCCTTGGCCAGCTTGGACTCTTGCAGGAAGAGGTTGTCTCCCCTCTGGTCTGTCATCCAGGCATGCTCTAGTGAAGACTTTGGGCTCAGCATCCCTTGCAACCTTCTGTGGGGTCAGGGCAGCAGGTGAGCCTAGAGCAGCCACTGGCTCTGAGCACTTTGACAGAGATAAGACTCCCCAGGAGGTGAGGTGGCGGCAGCGGCACAGGAAGGCCTCAAGAGTTCTGAGACAGGCTGCTGGGCCGTAGTGCAGGGGGTGCAGGGGGAGCTGAGTGAACACTGAACACTACTTGCATTGTAATCGGAGAGGGGCTGGGGAGAGAGACTGAGCAGCGGCTGACCCCGCGCTCCCGGGGGACAGGTGGGAGAAGAGAACGAGGAGAGAGTGAAGGATTCCAGAGGTGGGCCGGCTTCCTCCCTCGCAGACAGACACGGGAGGGAGGTGGGCAGCGGGCCAGCTCCATACCTGCAGTTCCAATCTGCGGTCCTGACAGCTGCAGCCACTTTGGGGAGGGGGAGGGGCGAGGGCTCATCAAGAGCGGAAAAGTCCCAGCCGGCACATGGACACATGGACGCATTGCTGCTGTGTCCGGTGCAATCTGGGGGCTGGGGACCCCTACCCACCCTCATCTCACAGGTTTGTCTTGGGGCTAGGTGGCCCCCAGGAAAGCACAGGTCCTAGGTCTCTCTGTGCCTTTGTCCCGTCCAGCCTAGGGTCTCAGAGTGCAAAGCCTGACCTGGAGGGGTCACATGTGTTTCCTGGCAGCCCACAGGTGCTGAGCAAGGCGGGGGTGGCTGGCTTGGGGCGCAGGCGGCCTAGTGATGAATCATGTGGTGCCGCCAGCGGCTCATTCCCCAGGCTGGGGACAGGGAGCTGACAGCTGAGGCTGAGCCCAGCGTTTCCAACCCAGCTTGGCTCTCAGGGGCGGCTGCTGGCCCAGGGTGTGGGCCAGGGCCCCCCTTCCCTTCCAGCTGCCTCTGTGGGGCACATGCAGAGGGAGCCCTGGGTCTTTGTCCCACAGTTCTCCAGCTTGGTGGTGGGTGAGGCTGGACTCTGGGAACATAGCCAGGGGCTGTGGTGGGCAGAGAGCACCTGCCACCCCTTGGCCGTTAGCTCTCAGCTGCATGGACTCGCGTGGGGCCATGAGCTAGGGCCGACCCACACCACCCCCGGTCTGGTTTGAATCTGGAGCAGCGGAGGGTGACGGAGTGTTTCTTCTTGCCCCTCCCTTTCTGCTGGCTGTTGGGCCAGGCCCTTGCTGCTGCTACCGGTGCAGCTTGGGGAGTGGCTGGGCCAGCTGCCCGGACCTGAGGCTGGCCAAGCTGCAGCCACTGTTGAGTCAGTCCCCTCGGCAGAGGCCTTGGCTGGGCACGTGCCGCACCCTGACTGTTCTGGATCCCTGGGGATCCTTGTAGCCCTGAGGCCTTATGTCTATCCCTTTTCCCTTTCATCTGGCCCCATTGGACACCCCAGCTTCCTGTTCAGCCTTGCCCAGGCCCGAGTGCCTGTTTCCTAGCTTCCCTGTCTTCTCGCCACTTTTCCGGACGGCTTTCCTCTCTCGAACTGGGCTTCAGATCATGCAGTGACCCCCAGGTGCTGGCCACCAAGTCCCATAGTAGTACATGTACGTGGGGGGTGTGCACCCCTTGCTTTTTGAGGGGTTCTTCTTTGAGCTGTCCCTGATACTGGTCTGGCCACTCTTCCCACTGAGGTGGGTGCTCAGGCTTGTGTAGGAGTTTGCACATCTGCCTGGGCCCAGTCTTGGAGACGATGCCTGTGGGTAAGGGGCAGGCGACCCACAGGGCTTCTCCTTCAGCTCCCAGCTGCAACCCTGCGCCCCAGTCCTGGCTTCCTGGGCAGGGATTTCTGCAGTAACTGTGCCCACTCCTCCCCCGCTGGCCAGCTGTGGGCCCCTGCAGGATTAAGGGGAGGAAATTTGGGGTTGGGTTTCTCTGAACGAAACCTGCCGCTGTGACTTTTTATCCTGTTATATTTCTATCAGATCGGACACAGCCCCCCCCCCCCTTAATGGCTCTGGCTTTGAGAATTTCCTCCAAAATTACACCGCTGCTTCCTGCCCCACAGTTCCCTGGGGCCCATTTGTGCAGAGGAGGGGCAGCTCTAGCCTTGCCCTGTGAGAGTGCCCATGAGGGACCTTAGCACCTGGTCTCCCCCAGGCCAGGATGCAGCATGGCCTGTTCTAAGGGCAAAGAGGGCCAGGGGTCCAAGGAGAGGCCTGGGGCCACTCAGCCACCCACACCTGGCGCCCTCAGCCCCCCTCTCTGTGTGTGGGGGTTCTGCATGGAGCCGCCTGGCCTTTCTTCTCTGCTGTGCCCACAGAGCTCCACCATTAAACTAATTGTCACCTGCAGGATTTTAACGGTCGGCCAGCTGTGCATGGCGCCTGGTGGGGGACTAAATCCACCGCCCCGGGGCCGTGGAGTCTGTGGGGGAGGACTCGGTGGTGGATTGCCAGGAACCTTCTTTCAGTGTGCAACTGGGTCAGGGCAAGATGGGTCATCCCTCTTGATACAGCTCATAGAGGCCTTGGCAGCCTAAGACCCTCAGCTCTTTTGGGCCCAGGTGGGCACCAGTGAGGCCACTTAGTGGGTAGCACCCAGCCAGGCCTGGGGCCACACTTTGCTAGGTGGCGCCACCTACCCACACTGGGCCCAGGGGCTGTGGGAATGAGCCTGTTCTGCTGCCTGTACACCTCAGACCTCTGCTGTGGGGACTGGGCTTTGCCCCGTCTTCCTGCCCTGCGGTGTGCCCCTTACCTGTCCCTATAGCCCTCACCCCAGTTCCCCAATAGAAGGTTCTTGATGCGTACAAGGCCTGCCGTTGCTCCTTTGGCCTTGCTCTAGCCCCAGAAGGAGGGATCCTTTTCAGAGACCTGGGGTGCCCCAGGAGGGATGGGGTGTGGGGTGGGAGTGCAGGCCTGGCTGGAGGTTGCGTGGTAAGTTCAGAACTTTCCGAGAGGACAGTCTCCCCCGGTATTTGGAAGATACTGTTCCATTTTTAATTATCCAAATTTTCCAGACTTTATATTATATCAAAGACACAAAATGCCAACTCTTAGCCCAGTGAGGGAGCTAGCATGGAAAGTTCCGGTGGGCTTAGGCAAGTGCTCAGCTGTTCAGAGTCAATCCTCCGCCTTGACTGTTCATCTGTTTCTTCATCTGTCTGTCCTTTGGCCCTGCTCACAGCCAGGGGCCGGTCTGGCCCAGTGGGCATGCTCTCAGAGGGCCTATGCACAGGTCGTGTTCAAGGTGGGGCTCTGCATGGGTCCCAGTGGCATCCACTTTCCCTAGTGGCATCCGCCTCTTGGCTGCTTGGGCCCTCCTCCTAACTTCGTATCGCTGTCTTTCTGTCGCGGTCTTTGCTCTGTAGAAGGAAGGAGGGTTGTCAGGGCCTGGGCAGTGATCTGGTGTCACCCAGATCTAGCCCTGGCCTCTCTGCTCACATGGGGTGCTGTCCCAGGTGGCCAGCACTGAGGCAACCCCCTTTTAGGCTCTAGGCTCCCCTATGCATTTTGGGGAGGGGAGTAAACTGTTGCACAGCCAAAACTGTAAAATTAAATTTCCCAGATGTTCAGGCCCCAGGAGCTCCCGCGTGCCGTCTGGAGAGGAAATGGGGATTGGGAAAAGCAGTTGTATTTTCTCCCTGTTCACCCTTCTTTTCCGGTGCCACCAAGCACAGCCCACGCTGTAAATCATAGCCGGCCAACAGCTTCACCTACTATAGTGCCTGAGCAGGCCCAGGGAGAGGCAGCAGGTGCCCAAAGAGCCTGGGGTGGTGGCAGCGGACCCCAGGGGCCCTCTCTGCCTCACTGCCACCCCAGGCAACCTGTACAGCAGGTTTTGTACATCCTGAACTCAACTCACTGCTTTCTCAACTTATTGAGCAGTGCAGCTGGAGACAGCCGTGATGCAGTTCCCCAACCTCTGCCAGGGTTGTGCCTCCTGCCTTCCTCCATGCCCTGTGCTCCTCCACGGCCCTTTCTGGCCGCCCCTGCGCCCTGGCCCCATATTTACAGGTCTTAGTGACCCACTGCATGGGGAGAGGTCCCCAGAGAAGGCCCCACACTCCCCTCCCCAGGGGCAGCTTTGACATGTCCCTTTTTGCTGGGGCCCAGCTTGGGTGGCAGGTGTCCCCACCGTGGCCACCCAGCACCTGGCCCAATCTGGGCCCTCGCGGCCCTCGCTCACCAGCTTCCTCTGGTTGCTGAGGCAGAAGGTGCAGATCTGCTTGGGTTGGGCGTTCTCGCCATCGCGTGCGGGGGGTGGTGGTGGGGGGCTGCCCGCGCGCGCTGCGTGGAAGAAGGCGGGACCCGCGTGGCATGGCTGCCCGTCGCCGCAAGCCTCGCCCACCAGCAGCACGTTGCCCAGGTGCGAAATATAGCTGGAGGCCAGGCGGAGCGTCTCAATCTTGGAGAGCTTGCGGTCAGCTGGCTCCGTGGGGATGAGCGTGCGCAGTGCCGTGAAGGCCGTGTTCACGCTGTTGGTTCTGTCCCGCTCACGCGCGTTTGCTGTGTGCCGCTGCCGGGGTTCGCGGCCTGGCCGACCCCCAGGTCCCCCGGCAGCCCCAGCTCGCCTGCCCCCAGCCCGCCGTCTAGCGCCCTGCAGGCCGCAGCGCGCAGCGTGCACACGGCAGGGCTTTTCGTCCGAGCCTGAGCTCTCGCTGCCGTGGTCCTCGTCTTCTGACAGCGGGCTCACTTCGGGGTACAGGTAGCGGCCCGGCGGCGCAGAGCGCAGCATGGCGAAGGAGATGGCTGGGGCCGGCGTCAGCTCCGCCGTGCGCCACTCATGCTGCCTCCTGCGGCCGCCGCGGCGGGCCGCGGGCCGGGCGCGGCGCGGACTCGGCTGCGCCCAGCGGTGGCGGCTGCCGGGCGCCGCGCGCACACGTGCGTCCGGGCTGGAGCGGGGCCGCGAGCCGCGCCTTTATAGCGGCCGGCCCCTCCCCCGCCCGCCTCCGCCGGCCTGCGGGCCGAGTGAGCGCAGAGCCCTGCGGATGGTCCGGAGCATCGCTCTCCTCTGGCGTGGGGGCGCAGGGGAAGCGGGTGACCCCCCTCCCCACAGCGGAAAGGAACGTGAAGCAGACCCATAGGCAGGCTGTGTCCAGGCTGCACCTTCCTGGTCATCTGGGGCATCCTGCGCCCGCTGTGTGAAGGGGCAGCACAGAGCAGCGTGGAGGGGCTGAAGTTGCTCCAGCAGCTGCAGGCCAGAGGTTTGTGGGGGTGGCACAGTTCGTGTGTCCTGCACTTGGCCTCTCTATGCCTACTGCTAGAACCTTCTCCCTGGTCCAAACTCATCCTGCTCCCCACTCTGGGGGGTGGGGGAGCCCCCATTCTCCTGCTGTATACTCCTGGGGCCTCCTACATGGCCACAATACCAGGGCACAAATGGGTAAGACCAGTTTCTCCCTGGAGTCTCTCGTTTGGGGTTGGCTGGAAGATGCTGGAGATGCCCCTCTCCCCTGGAAAGGTCATTCTTGAGGGTGTGTGGGGTACCTGGGGTGGGCCTCCTAGAGGGGGCCAATCCAAGGGGTCCTATCCTGCTGCAGAGGGGCCTCCAGCACCCAGTCTTCAGTCACACCCCTCGACCCCCCCTTTTCAGGAAGCAGCCGCCTGGGCAGCAGTCCCCAGGCTGGGAATGAGTGAGGGTGGTGGCTGGCAGGGGCTGAAACCAGGAATGTGTGTCCAGGAATGTGGCTGCTCTGGTTACCCAAGGGGGAGGGTGTAAGACCAGTGAGGGTTGGGAGGGGCGTCCTTGGCCACCTGCAGAGAAGGTAGTGGCTTCTGTCTCCTTTCAGAGTGGGTGGGGTGAGATCTTCCCCTTGTCCTCTGTCTTGTAACTACCCACTTTTGCCTCAGGCCCCTGCCAGGGGAGGGAGCCCACTGGAGATGAGGTCATTCCTGTCTGTGGCTGCCCAGAGTCCTGGCCAAGGAATCCAGTGAGGGGGGAGGCCAGGGTTGGCATCACTTCAGTGGAAAATGTGAAGGTGCAGCTCCGGCGCCTCAGAGGGCCTGGGGGGGCAGGAGCACCCGCCGCCGCCTTGCCACGTCAGACCCCAGGGCTAGGGAAGGGGCACATGTCAGGAGTCACTGACCTCTGGGTATTTGAGGCTGGTCTCTTTACTCTGTGCCCCAGGCTGGGCTAAATGGAGGGATGGGCATGGTGGAACAGGTGCTGATCTGAGGCTGTGACCATAGGATATCCGGAACACAGTGGGCAATGTGCCCCTAGAGTGGTATGACGACTTCCCACATGTGGGCTATGACCTGGATGGCAGGCGCATCTACAAGCCCCTTCGGACCCGGGATGAGCTGGACCAGTTTTTAGATAAGATGGATGATCCTGACTTCTGGTGAGTTGGCCCCCAGGGTGGAGTCCAGGAGGTGGAGGGGGCTCGATGGAAGCTCTGACCAACTGCCCCCCAGGCGCACTGTGCAAGACAGGATGACTGGGCGTGACCTTCGGTTGACTGACGAGCAAGTGGCTCTGGTGCAGCGGCTGCAGAGGGGCCAGTTTGGGGACATGGGCTTCAACCCATATGAGGTAAGCAGCAACTGCTGCCCTTGGGGGTTTGGGGGGGTCTCAGTAGGGTCCCATCTTAAACGTCTGCGCCTGCCTCCCCAGCCAGCTGTGGACTTCTTCAGTGGGGACGTCATGATCCACCCAGTGACCAACCGCCCAGCTGACAAGCGCAGCTTCATTCCATCCCTGGTGGAAAAGGAGAAGGTGGGAGCCACACTACCCCAGGGTGAGGCCACTGTGCTGCCTCTCCTGACTCGAGTTGTCTGTGCAGGTGTCTCGCATGGTGCATGCCATCAAGATGGGCTGGATCCAGCCTCGCCGGCCCCGAGACTCCGCCCCTAGCTTTTACGACCTGTGGGCCCAGGAGGACCCCAATGCTGTTTTGGGACGCCACAGGATGCATGTGCCTGCACCCAAGCTGGCCTTGCCTGGCCATGCTGAATCATACAATCCGCCTCCGGAATACCTGCTCAGTGAGGAAGAGGTGGGTTTGCACCTGGCGGGGGGGATGGCCCATCCAGGTTCTCTGAACACCGTCTGCTCACCCACCATATCCCTATCTCTCCAGCGCTTGGCATGGGGGCAGCAGGAGCCAGGAGAAAGAAAACTCAATTTCCTGCCACAGAAATTCCCAAGCCTACGAGCTGTGCCTGCATACAGCCGATTCATCCAAGAACGCTTTGAGCGCTGCCTTGATTTGTACCTGTGCCCACGGCAGCGAAAGATGAGGGTATGTGGGGGCAGTGCCAGTGTCACAGGGAGAAGGGTAAGGGGGGTGGTGAAGGTGACTGAGTCTTCTCCTGCTTAAGGTGAACGTGGATCCTGAAGACCTCATCCCCAAACTGCCTCGGCCGAGAGACCTGCAGCCCTTCCCCACGTGCCAAGCCCTGGTGAGCAGGGCCCGGGGCAGGCCCAGAAGCCCTGCTGGCTGTCTGCTCACCACTGTCCTCTGCAGGTCTACAGAGGCCACCTTGACCTTGTCCGTTGCCTCAGTGTCTCCCCTGGGGGCCAGTGGCTGGCTTCAGGTGAGCCTGAGGGGAGGCAGCCCTCAGCTGGGGTCCAGGTAGGTACGCCAGGTGCTGAGGGTCTTTCTACTCTGCTGCATCCAGGCTCGGATGATGGCTCTCTGCGACTCTGGGAGGTAGCCACTGCCCGATGCATGAAGACAGTGCCTGTGGGGGGTGTGGTGAGGAGTGTTGCCTGGAACCCCAACCCCACGATCTGTTTGGTAGCTGCAGCCCTGTGAGTGTAGAGCCTAGGGGTCAGGGTGGTGGCGGAGGATATGACTGCTGAGTGGCCATGTCTGCCCTTTGCTCTGTAGGGATGATACAGTGCTGTTGTTGAATCCAGCCCTGGGGGACAGGCTGCTGGTGAGCAGCACAGACCAGCTGCTAGGTGCCTTCACCCCACCTGAGGAGCCTGCCTCACAACCTGCTCAGTGGCTAGAAGCACCAGAGGAAGAGCGACAGAGGGGCCTGCGACTCCGCATCTGTCATGGCAAGGTGTGTGGGGGCGACAGAGGAGGTAGGCACAGCCTGGTTCCGCCAAGCTGCCAACACTGTTCTCCCACAGCCAGTGACACAGGTGACTTGGCACAGGCATGGGGACTACCTGGCTGTGGTGTTGGCTAGCCCAGGCCACACCCAGGTGCTGATCCACCAGCTGAGCCGGCGTCGCAGCCAGAGTCCTTTCCGCCGCAGCCATGGTCAGGTACAGTGTGTGGCTTTCCACCCAACCCGGCCCTTCCTGCTGGTGGCCTCCCAGCGCAGCGTCCGTGTCTACCACCTGCTGCGCCAGGAGCTCACCAAGAAACTGATGCCCAACTGTAAGTGGGTGTCCAGTATGGCTGTGCACCCTGCAGGTGAGTATGTAACTTGTGTAAGGGCAGGAGTGGCTGTCCTATAGGTCTGGTGAGAACTCGTTTCTGCTCCGGACCTAGGTGACAACATTATCTGCGGCAGCTATGATAGTAAGCTGGTATGGTTCGACCTGGACCTTTCTACCAAGCCGTACAAAGTACTGAGGTGAGGATGGGGGTGGTGTTCCCCTAGGCACTCTCTCCTTCCTGGACACAAACACCACCTAAAAGCAGTCTTCCCCCAGGCATCACAAGAAGGCCCTTCGGGCTGTAGCCTTCCACCCTCGGTACCCACTCTTTGCATCCTGCTCAGATGATGGCACCATCATTGTCTGCCATGGCATGGTGTACAAGTGAGTGTTGACCCCCCCCCCAACCTGCCCTATGGGGAGTAAGTGCGACCATGCCCTGTGCTCCTCTCCCCTGCAGTGACCTGCTGCAGAACCCACTGTTGGTGCCAGTCAAAGTGCTGAAGGGACACACACTGACCCGAGACCTGGGCGTCCTGGATGTGGCTTTCCACCCCACACAGCCGTGGATCTTCTCATCAGGGGCTGATGGCACCATCTGCCTTTTCACCTAGTCTGCTGTGGGGCGGGTGGGGTGTGTACGCCTAGATCTTCAATAGAGGCTTTCCTTCCCGCTGCCTGCCGCCCTACTTCTTGAATCAGGTCCCTGCCGAACTGCCAGAATCTGGAGGGGCTGTATCATTGCACCCTGGCACCCATTTGGGAGCAAATGGCTTTATTGGGAAATAGAGCAGGCTGACTTGTCCCTGCCCCATCTGGCGTCCAGCACCTTCCTTTCAGAGGTGGGGGTTGGATTCCAGGTGGCACCTGCCCCCCTCCCCTGCCTGCCAACAGTGGGTCCTTCAGGGCTGGCCTGGCGCTGGCAGAGGGTATTGCTTGCAGGCACCATGGCTGGCCTCAGGCGAACTTCACCAAGCGGCCCAGTGTCTCCGCAGCCTTCTCCCGCACCCTTGGCACTGGGTCCCGCAGCAGGAGCTGCAGTGCTGGGGACAGAGGGAGGGGTGGGTTGTACATACACTCTGTGCAGGGCCGCCCACTACCTCCTGACAGACAGGCCTCTGTTGGGAGGGCTCGGCAGCCAACGGAAAGATAGTTTTTCCTTTTTTAGTGTTTTTAAAGCTCTTTTGGAACAGTTAAGAAGTTTCCGTGAATTACTAGAGACGATGAGGTCACCAGTGACAGGGAAAAAAATTCTGAAACTCAGGAAAATCACTTAATTCCCCCCAGGTGCCCAGAAGGTCAGAGGGGCCCCAGTGGAGCTGAACAGGTGTGTGTGGGGGGCTCTTACCCACAAGAAGCTGCTCCAGGTCTACCTGTGGCCGGTGCTCGGGCTCTGCATGCAGCACCAGGAACCCTGAAATGGGTGGGGTTAGGCATACAGTGTGCCTAACTGGGGAGGGGGGGCCAGGCACAACTCACCCGTGAACATGGGGGCTGCAGCACGGACACCTTCCCAGCTGCTCTTGAAGTAGAACAGGTTGGTGCTCACCAGGCGGCCCAGCAGGTCAGGGAAGTGATGCATCTGGAGAGAAGTGGCCAGGTGATCAGGGTTGTCAGCCCGGCTGGTGCAGTGGGGGGACCCTCCCTACCTACCACCTCACCAGGTGCTTGCAGGTGGAATTGAGGAACTCCCCAAAGTGCAGGCTTCGGCCTTCTTGCAAGTGCTTCTGGAAAGCAGTGGCCAACTCGGCACACTCCAGGTTGGGGACACACATGCACAGGGCAAACCTGCAGGCCTGCAGGAGAAGGCATTGAGCCACCACCCTCTCCCTGCCCAGTGACACTGGGGACATGGCAGTGTGCTGGCAGGCTATCACAGTCTTCCTCCATGCTGGCTACTCACACTGGCCACAGGGGCCTGAGGGTCCTGCAGGTGTAGCAGGAGGGGCACTAGCCCACCTACGACCTGCTCCAGGAAGATGTCCTCACAGTCCCCATGACAGGCCTTGTTGAGGTGGCCAAAGAGGCGAATAGATGCTGTCCGGAACTCCACTTTTTCCTGCCAGAGGTGTGGCCATGTCACTTCACAGAGCCTGCCCTGAGTCACAGATGGCCCGTGGGGGTTGGGGTCGGGGGTGTGTAGGTGGACAAGGATCAGGACAGAGGTTGGCACTAAGAGACTCACTGGTGGGGGTGGGGTCAGGCCACACAACAGTATTGTGGGCCTGGGATCTGTGCTCTACAAGGATCTGTGTGGTAGTACTGGAAATGCAGCCCATGGCAGTTGGAAGCTAAGGCTGGGGCTCTGTAGGGAAGCAGCAGGAAGGGGCCCAGGCCAAAAGCGACCCCACCCTCAGCCTACACTGTCAAAGAAGGGCCGGATGCGGATCGCCATGTGCAGCAGGACGGAGTGCAGGTCCCAGGGCTCCATGAGGTTCAGCAGCCGCGCAAGGCCCATCATGGCCTCCAGGGCTACCAGCCTGTGGTCATCATTGTCATCCAGCCCGTTGACCATGGCTGCTAGGAGCTGGGGGCCGTGAGTTCTCACCTAGGGACCCCTGTACTTAGAAGTCTGTACGTGGCTTTCCCAAGCAGCAGTGCCACCCGCATGCCCCTCCCGTCACACTGCCTTTGCCCATCTAGTCACGGCCAGCTAAATGCCAGCCTCTTCCCACTGGGAGCCAGGGGCACGCTGCCAGGGCTCACCTTGTCAGGCGAACTGGAGGTGATGTTGGCCAGCCCACGGAGCACCAGCCGTCTCACGCTGGCACTGGAATCCTTCTGTCGGGCCAGCAGGTCGTCCACCAGGGACTCCAGAAGCATTAGGTCGTTGACCACATTGCTGCTGAGCAGCTAGAGACAGGGGCTCTGTGACTACCTGCTCCACTGAGTGGAGCCATGAAAGTCCCCGAGTGCTACAGCAGACAGCATACAGAATACGAAGCCTTGGGACAGGCTGGGGATCTGCTCTCTCCCTCTCAGGTCTGCACCCACATGTCTCACCTTGACACATTTCAACACTGGCCTACTGTGGTAGTGACTATGAGCCACATGCTGTCCAGCAAGGCTGTGGGCCAGTACTGGGTAGGCTCAGCAAGGATGTTTCTAGGCTTGACCTAAGCAAGCTCTAGCTCAGGCTGGGGAGGCCTATGACTTGTTGGGGGAAGTTCTGTACCTGGCCCTGGGGACACAAAGGCATCTCCAGTGCAGTTCCAAGCAGAAGCTCATGCTCACATCCCATACCTCCAACAGTCTTACCTCAGCCAGGAAGGCTGTGGAAGTGACCCTCTGGATCTCATATACACTGCTCTGTGTACACAGAAGTGCCTTTGTCACTAGGGGCAGCCGAGGGCCTGCACACTTGGCCATGGCACTAGAAAGAAGAGATGCCAAGGTGTGAAAAGCTAGAATTACCACCCTAGATGCTCACAGAACTGCACTGGGGCCACCTCCCATGTAGACGTGGGCACTTGTACCTCCGTTCTGCACGGCCCACGGCAAGCATATTCCCACCCAGGCCCTCAAGGCATCCTTTGCCACCCAGGTAAGCAAGCCCCTGTCATGTTTCCCTGGAAGGTCTCGGGACTTCGGATAACCCCTGAATTGGACTGGGCCACTTACCTGGCCAGTTGGGTAACCCCCTCCTCATGCCCCGTGGAGCTCCTGAGCAATTCCCAGCCTCCTTCCAGCTCCATTAACTGCACCACATCCTGACTGCCGCCTCGGAGCAGTAGGGCTTGCAGGGCGTCCACTGCAGAGCTGTGGGCACATGAGCACTCAGTTGCCAAGGGGTACTACTTTGGGGGCCTGTGGCACAGGGCTCTGCCTGGTGCCCTCTAGGGCCAGAAGATGCCAACAAGTCAATCAGATGTGCACCCCTCCATACACACACTTGGGAGAGTTTTTGGAGCTCCCAACTCTGTCCCTGCCAGTGACATCCCTGAAGACACAGGCATAGGGAGGCTTGTGGGCACCCATCAGGATTGATGAAGGGCCCAAGCCAAAGACCCATCCATTGGCCTGGAGGCAAACTAGCCAAATCACCCATAGCCACCTGGCCACACCAGCCTTTGTGGTTGCACAGGGATATGTCTTGGCCCTAGGAGACCAGGAGAGGCTGCATCTGGCCTCTAAGCTCTCTCCAGATCCAGCCAGCATTCCAAAAGACCACACGTATAGCTCCCACATCCCAGGTCTGGACCCGTACACGGTTTACTCTTGCCTCTCAGTCACAGGTGAGGTGCTGCAACTACTCTGGGAGACCCCAGGTCCCTATGGAAGGGATGGCAGCTATGTTTCTGCCCCACTCTCAGAGGTAGGACAAAGAAGGCCTCCAAGTGAAGGACCAAGAGGATACAGCAGCCAGCAAGGGGGCGGGGCTAGGGTGCTATCCCGTTGCCACACCTCTGGCTCTCCAAAGCTAGCTGTGTGGGACATCTTGCAGGAAGCCCCAGGCTCAAGCACCAGCAGCTGATACGAAGCTGTAGCCTCTTCAATGCTCAATAAAAACTTAGCCACTATTTTCTGTATAGATGAGTGCTTCCCAGTGGGCAGGTGGCAGGTAAGTCCAGCACCAGCTGTTCCCAGGGCACATACATATACCAAAGCCCCAGTGGGGAGGGACTGTCCTCTCTAGGAGAAACAGTTCTCCCTTGTTCACTGGCCACTTACATTAGACCCATGGTGTTCTGTGTACACCTGTGTCCATGAGGCATATAGTAAGTCCCTGACTTACGAATGAGTTCCATTTTAGGAGAATTGTTCATTAAGTCAAACTATTGTTTGTAAGCTGATAGTCTTATGTAGTATACCTGTGAAAGTTTGCAACTCGAATGATTGTTGAGGACTTACTATCAGGAGTCACTCAGAGACTCCTGACCCCACAGGTAGACATGCGTAGGGCAGTGTGTAGAGCTGTAAGGTGATGACCAAAGCCATCAGCCATCAGCAGAAGCCTCCTCCTGCAAGGGCTGAGCCTGAATGAGAGGCCACAGTTGTGCAATGTGCTGCAGCAAGCGTGAGTGTGAGGGCTTCACTGCCAAGGGGCTCTGCTGAGCAGGGCTAGGGCCTTTAGCAGACACATTAGTGAAGAGGGTGTGGTGGGGACAGAACCATGTAGTGAGATTATCTGGGATCTCAGTAGAAGTCACACAGGAGTTCTGGGCAGTTTAGATATGGGACAGTAGAGCCACATCCTTCAAGCAAAGCCCTGGGCAGGCCTGGAGGACCATAGCCTGAAGGGTGGGCAGAGTATGGGACAGTGGAGGGCTCCAGCCCAGGAACAGAGGCTGGGGATTCCTCTTTGCCCCAAACTTTCCTGTGGGCATCCTTAGGTGGCCTGTTAGCCAACAGCTGGCCCAGCTCATGCAGCCCTTGATGAGCAGTCACAGGCCCCACCACTCTGCTGTCCCCAGGTCCAAGAGAGGGTCTGGTCTCTGAGCCCAGGACTCTGGATGCTAAGGAGGCTTCCACCCCTGGACACAGAGCGGCCTGCTCTGACTAGTAGTTATGGTCATTGGACAGATGCCCAGAGTGCACCTCAGCTCATTCAGGCTGCTAAATGGGGACCAGATCAGGGTGCGAGACCAAGGAAGGGCCAGAAAGGGCACGGCGGGTTCCAGGTCAAGGGCAGTTGTGGGCCAGGGACTGTTCTGTAGGCAGAAAATGGCTGCTCAAGTTCTTAGCTGGCTTCGAGAGAGATCTAACAGAAGTGCATATTTAGCTCAGGAACATGTCAACAGCTCAGATGAGGTACGCCCTTTGCATAGAACACTGAAAAATGTAGCATTTGCAAAGGTCTAGCCTATTGGCTGATGGCCTTGGTCTGTCAGGCTCTGCAAGTATTCCAGCTCAGGGGCTCCTAGAGAAGCTCACAAACAGATGGAGTGGACTTCCAACATGCTAGGCCCAGGGCTGGTAACAGCCCAAGCAGCTACTCTGTCCCATTCACATTTTCCACTAGGTCTGAGGAGAGCCAAGCCAGCCTTGGCACCAGTCTCTGCTGGAGTTTACAAGCTGGTTGTGTAGCTAAGTAACTTTCAGAGGTGCAAGGGTGGTGAGGTGAACTGAGGTTGTCCCCCCATGGGTCCCTGACCAAGGTGTGCACCCAAACCCTAGTACTTGGGCAGGATAAGCCATGGTGGCGCAGGGCTTGCTGTCTCTGGCTCACAGTCCTGGGGCTCAGGTGGCAGTGTCAGGCTGCCTGGGTTCAGGTGGAGGAGGTCAGCTTCCTCTGTTCAAACCATGGCCCCCAGGGGGCTGTATGGAACCCAGGCTACCATGCCTTAGAGACTAGGCTTCAGGCATGGCCCCAGAGGCCAGGATCTCAAACGAAGGACAAGAACCCATGATGCCCAGAGTCAGGGGCAGCCTGACCCGGCCTCAGCCCACCGACGCTAGCATGCAGCACTACCTTACTTGCCTTAGTTCCCCTCAGGGCTCACTCAGCACAGACCACAGGGCTGTAAAACCAACAGCTAAGTGAAAGGGTGAGGAGTCTCTCATGAGCTCCAGGGCATCTTGGTGACTCCTACACTGGGCGGAGGACACACAACAAGGCCTTCTGCCAGGACACTTTCCTCCCCACAGCAGGCCTCAGCCGGACTTCCCACTCAGCCCCACCTGTGAGAAGGGCCTCTACCTTAGCTCTACCTAAGAGGCCCCAAACTGCTAGTAGCTGCAGCTGGCATTGCTGCATAGACTTTTAATCACCCCTACCTGCCCATGAAGCAGGAAGAGACCAGATATGCCTGAAGCTGGGCTTCCTTTGCTCACAGCATAATGTGTGTTGATGCCATAATGACCACAAAGCCCTGCACCAGGGGCAGGGGGCTCCCTGGAAGCACACAGTCCTAGGGCTTTCATATCTCCACACCTCCAACACTCAGAGCACACAGGCACCTGTGCTCACAAATCAGCAGTGGGACAGGGCGGGATAAGATCCCCTTTACCTGCAGGGCTCAAGGCTTCTGGTACAGAGTGTTGTGCTGGTGCCCCTCCTCTCCTTGGCTTGCAGGTTCCGGGGCAGCTGGACACCTACAGTGCAGCTCACACGTAGCAGGAGAGCCACAAACAGCTGGGGGTAGAGCTCTAGCACTGCAGTCCCTGATGCAGGGGCAGATACAACCTCGTACAGTGCGCAGGTAGCCTGGGGAGGAGACCCACAAGGTTGGCCACAGCAGCATCTGCACTCTGCACGTCAAGACTCTAATGAGCCCCAGCCGCTCAGCGTGCACCCCATGTGCAGTGGTGCTTTTAGGTTCCAAGACAGCGGGGAGGCACAGGGCAGATAGGATCCTGCCTAACTTGGCCTCGTGGAACAGAAGACTGGGCCAAAGGGGCAGTGTAGCCTTCAGGCAATATCTGTTCTTGGTTCTTCAGAAGGGAGAGGAGGAAATTCTCACAGCTGCTTTACTGTTTTAAACATGGCCAGGTGGGGGATGAAATGAGAAGTGGGCTCCCTTGGGGGCCAACACCTGCTGGGTTTTATGAGCCTAGGCCCTGAGCACACTGCTCCTGAGCCCCAGTGCAGCTGCAAGGTGAGGTGGGGTGGACCCCTCGTGGGGCTGGGGCAGCATGCCAGTGGTCCCTGGACCCTTACTCACCGCCAGGGGCAGAAGTGTGGCTACTCGGCCAGGAGTGCTGCCCAGAAGGAAGGCCCGGCTCTCCTTGAATGGCACGTCCCTGCTCACCTTCTCCAGGAGCAGCCCCAGGACCTGGGCAGTGAGGCTCGGCTCCATGGCTAGCGCACGCCACAGGGCACAGGTGTGGCTAAAGCAGGTGGCAGGAAGGTCACTTTGGGCCACTGCTGGCTGCAGCACCACAGGTGCTGGTACCTGGGCCAAGGGTCTTTCCCTACCACCCTTCCCATCCCAGTTCACTAATGCTCAGAAGCACTAGACTCAGTTCTAAACTGAGGGAAAATGGTATCGTGACTTCAGATCTGAGTTTACCCCTTTCTCTGCCCCCAAGGGTCTGTGAATAGCTTGCAATAAAGGACTCAGTGAAGCAAATAGTAGGCCTCTCTGGAGGAAGCAGCCCATGGTCAAAGAGGACCAGGGACACAAGGACACCAGGCAGCGCAAGGGAGATCATTCAGATGTCACAAGTGGCATAGAGAGGCCCAGCCTGCTAACACTGCTGCTCAACATGGGATGCAGCTAAGCTTCATGTTCACAGAGATGTAAGACAAACTTGAAAAATGTCTAATGGGAACTAAAAACTATAGACAAATGTACCAAATTTAAAAGAGAACCAGCTGGGTGTGGTCACGCACACCTATAATCCCAGCACCTGGGAGTCTGAGGCAGGAGGATCATTGCGAGTTCGAGACCAGCCTGGGCTACAAAGTGAGCTGACAGCCAGCCTGAATTGCATAGCAAGACCCTGTCTCAAAAAGACAAAAAATAAATAAATAAAAGAGAACCAAAGG
>PVLD010009747.1:0-74948 GCA_004027595.1 Dinomys branickii | reverse complement strand
AGAAAACCCACAAATTGGGAAAAAATCCTAGCTGGCTGTCCCTCAGACAAAGGTCTTCTATCTAGAACATACAAAGAATTAAAAAACATGTACCTGTCCAAATTCAAAGACCCAATCCAGAAATGGGCATCTGAGATGAATACACAATTCTCAGATAAAGAAATACAAATGGCAAATAAATATATGAGAAAATGTTCCAAATCCTTAGTCATTCAAGAAATGCAAATAAAAACAGCACTGAGATTTCATCTCATCCCAGCAAGACTAGCCAGTATGAAAAAATCATCCAATAACAAATGCTGGCGAGGCTGTGAAGAAATAGGGACTCTATTACATTGCTGGTGGGAATGCAGACTGGTGCAACCACTGTGGAGAGCAGTTTGGAGGTTTCTCAGCAAATTAGGTCTAGAGGTTCCATTCAAGCTAGCTATTCCCCTTCTGGGTATTTTCCCAGAAGATCTGAAAACATCATATCACTCTGATATATGTGCACCCATGTTTATAGCAGCACAATTTGTAATAGATAAAAAGTGGAAGCAACCCAAGTGTCCATCCACAGAAGACTAGATTAAAAAATTGTGGCATTTTTATATAATGGAATATTATTCAGCTATAAAGAAAGACAGTTTTGGGGACTTTGTAGGCAAATGGTCAAAATTGGAAAGCATACTCATAAGTGAAATAAATCAGCAGTACATGAGCAGGCAACGTATTGTGTCACTGGTGTAAGAACCTGAGGGTGGGAATATAAACCAAGAGACATGAAGGAAATCTGTGCAAAAGCAAACAGATGGGATGAGGGAAAGGAGAAAAGAAAGAGGCAAAAATGTATGTATGTATATATGTATATACATATGTACAGGAGGGCTAACATGGTTCTACTATTGTATTATGTCATTTAATGCTAAGGAATAGTTGATGACTGGTTATTCGATCAATCTTGTATGTCTGTATGTGTTATCCTGAGCATACACTTTGAAGATATCAATATGCAATGAAGCAACTATTGTTGGTTTTCTGTTGCTTTGTCTATAATTCAATTCTGATCATACTGTTATTGTGCTACATTGTGTCTCTTTGTTAATGCTTTCCGGTTTCTTTTTTTTTTCTTTTTTTATGTTGTTGATGTAGTTCTTTTTCTATCACACTTTAAAGGAAGGGAAAGAAAGGGAGGGGAAAAAAAAAGAAAAATTATATATATAAAAAAATATGTAAGAAAATAAGTATGTATGTACAGCATATCTTACATAGTTGTACTACTGACTTAGGTCACTCTGTAGTAAGGAATAGTTGATGATTAATAGTTTGATCAATTTTGCACGTCTGTATCTGTGTTCCTGAATATACACTTCGAAGTTATCAATATGTAAAGCAACAACCATTGTTGATTCCCTGTCACCTTGTCTGTAAATCAGTTTTGATTGTATTATTCTTATGCTTCTTTGTGTCTGTTTGTTAATATGTTTTTGTTCTTTTGCTTTTAAAATTAAAAAAAAAAGAATGAAACAAACCCTGGGTGTTATCTCCGTGTTTCTGTTTGCTTTCAGAGTATTGTAACATGATACCAGCTAATTGCTCAGTCATTCACTCTCGTTACACTTAGGTATGTTTAGAACTACTAATTTAAAGTTGTGAATTTGTTACAAGATCAGAGCCAAAAGAATTTCTTCTCTATTTCGTCTTCATCCTACTTTAGTCAATCAGACTAAGACTTCACATCTCTTTTGATGGTGGTTATCCACCACCTACCAGTGCTATTTTTTTTTTAAACCAATGCTTTGAAGAAAATATGTTACTGGTTTACTTATATAAAAACCTTACAACAATTTTATGAGTTTGGAATAACTTAGTGCAGTGTAAACTTTTCCCCATTGAATGATGCTAGAATTAAATCAAAAGCAATAGTTACATTAGCAGTTTACCAAAAGGAATTAAATAATTAGTTGGCATAAAGAAAATACTGTGAACTACTGAAGTTTCTCAAGTCTATATAATAAAAAAGTGAGGCAAAGAAAACATGTTCATTCATAGACAGAAAAAGTACTGAAAATAATTTACTGGTTCTGGCCCAGTTCAGCAACACTAGATAATATGTGATTGTAATATTATCTATCATTGAATTTTTCATGTATAAATTTTCACAAAGAATATTTTTTCTAACATATACTATTTCTAAGTTTCTAACAGTATCTTAATGGTTAATGTAAGAAGAAGTAATTATAAAATAATCTATTTAGAATAGGCTGTTTTGCTAATTCTCTCTACTGTGAAGACATAATTAGATTGTACAAATCCACTTCAAGGACAAAATTTGTTGTGTACAGGATTTGAGGGGAAGAGATTTTCTAGCCCATGTATAATTTGGACAAATGTATAGAAACCATTATTTCTTCTCCTTCATTCTCCTAGATGAGATGATTTTAAAAAAAGCAGTAGTGCTAGTGGAGGCAGTATTCAGTCTGATGTCAAGTAACATAAACCACTTGGTCTTAGATCTTCTTTTTATTTTAAAACATAAAAAGACTAACAAAATAACAATGAGATTTTTTTGAAAGTTTTTTAGACTCAATTTCTTTTTCCTTAATTTCAAAGAGAGAAAAAACAACAAAGATGATTGTCTTGGTTGCTTTTCTCTCACTGCTGAGACAAAATACCTGATGCCCAAAATTAAGGAAGGAAAGGTTTATTTAGCTCAAAGTTTGTGGAAGTTTTATTCCATACTTGTCTGGCTCCAAGGCAGATGGCACATGGCAGAGGACAACAGTTCTTGGAGGCAGAAAAACAGCAAAAGTGGCAAAAGCAAAAGGGAGGATGGGTGGCTGTCAGGCAGCCTCTTTCCCTCCCTTACATTGTATACAAACCACCTGCCCCAGGGCAAGTGTAGCACTCACACCCATAATCCCAGCATTGGACCACAGATCAGCCAAAAATCTAGAAGTCCACCCCAAGACTGCATGAGCATTTTGGGGGACATGCTGAAACAAACCATAACAATGATACAGAATTTCAAAACAAGATGATAGGAATGCATGCCTGTATCTTATAATCTGAGCAACTACTTTGAACATAGCAATAGCCTCAATTTCTAATTGATAACATTTGTCTCCCACAATGTATATAAGGTTGAAATGAAACAGATGAGATAATATTAAAATTTACAAATATCACACATATTTATTTTAATATTAGTGTGAAGATTACCAATCAATATTGAAAACTTGAATGTATCATACAAAACGGTCATTGGAAGAAGTGTGGGGAAAGAGAGGAAGGCATTTTCCAAAAACTGAAAGCTGCCCATCAGGCCTTTACTATCAATGACTGTGTTAGTCAATATTCTATCATGGTAAGAAAATAACAGATAATCAATTTAAAGTGAAGAAATGTTTATTTGCACTCACTATTTCAGGGGTTTCAGTCCATGGCTTAATTGCTTCCTGGTCCATAGTGCAGCAGAGCATTGTGGCAAGAAGCATGTGGAAGAGAAAAGTTTCCCACTCCTTCATGGTGGCTAAGAAACAGGAAGAACCAGGGTCTCGCCATTCCTGGTAATAATCATATCACTTTGGTCTAAGAGCAACTTCTTTCCTTCAGGCTTTCTTGAACGTTTCCTTTTCAACCAGCCGAGGGTAATTTTGTTTAGTTGGGATGAACGTCTCCAGCTGGCAAAGTGGTGCTCCCTTGTGGATAGTGGACCCTGGCCTTCGGTGCAGTGACTCTCAGCACTCGGGGCTTGACTCTGAGCTGTGAGGACCACCACCCTACAGCTCTTAGTGTTAAAGATACTAGTGTTAAAATGCTTATTAGTGTGACTGCAGGTGAGGATTGTGGGCCCCTTTGTGGGTTTCTGGAACCCAAATGTAACTTTGGCTGCCTCCCTGGGGTGTGCCACCTCAGCCTCTTTTATCCTTCTTTGCCACTGCCTCAGGCTTCAAGTGTCTCTGCTGCCTGTGACTTCTAACCTCTGGTCTCAGCCTCAACCTTCTCCTCCACCATGAATCTTGGGGCCCTGGCTCCTGCTCAGCTTCTGGCTTGGCTCTCACAACAGCTCTGGGGCTTAGTGCTTTTCCTCTTTGGCCTCTGTGGCTGGGTCGCCCCAGCTAGGCTTCTGCCCAGGTTTACAGGTCGGCCTTGGTCATCGTTCTCTGCTGCCGCTGTGTTACTGCCTTCACTGCGGGTCTCCATGACCCCTTAGGGTCTCCAAGCCCTTTTAGTACAATCTGCTCACCCCATTCTAGTGGAGATAAAAGTCACATGCTGCAGCACAGTGACACTGCCATAGGGAGTCCTCCTAACCAACCCAGTGTGCACGAGGAGGCTGCTTCTGTGGAGGACAAGTGGTGTGCAAGGGCCAGGTCCTGTGTTTTGTGGTCTTGCTCGAGGACTTTTGGAAATGTCAGAGGGGGAGTAGTCCTCTGAAGGACTCACCCATCGGGGATAGGCCTGCTTTTCAAGCTGTTGCAGCCGGTACTGACGTCTTGTGGCACCACCCCAGAGCTCTAAGACAGCTTCAGCAGTCTTGATGAAAACAGGGGCAGACAACTCCTGTGCTTTCACAGAAGTGGTGGAGCCAAAACCTCAGATGACTGTGGCTTTTGTGACATATCCAGGATTTGTCTTCGAGTATAATTTTTAAACAAAATTTGACAGCTCTCACTAATTTGCTATGTTGCCTAGTCTGGATTCCAAATTGAATTCTCTTGCCTCAGCTTTGCAGAGTGGCACCGTCATGCCCAGCTAGGTAGGATGTTTAGATTGCTCTTCAGAGAAGTGGCAGTAATCCCTGGAGCAGAGGAGGGGCAGGAGGGCTACCAGTCAGGCCATGTCCTCTGTCGCTGTCTGGGGAAAAGACAAGAGTTAGGCCTCTCTTCTGTCTCAGTTCTGCTTCCACCCAGTAAGTTCAGGGGCTGGACATCGAGTCTTAATACGCGGGCCTTTGAGAGACATTCTAGAAACAAACTCTGGGGATGGAGAAGGTGAGAAACGAACATCCGATATGAGCGATGTTCTGCACACGCCTCCTTTTTGTTAGCACAATTAGCCAAACATGCATTGACAGACATAAAATCTGTGCAGAAACTCACAACTGTTCACTTAGCACTGGAATTTGTACAGATCCAAAGACAAAACCTGAACTTTCTGTGCCGTGAAATACATGTATGCAGTTATTCTCATCTGTCCTGTGAGAGTTATTGTTGGGGTTAGAGGTAGAATGAGCAGAAAGGAAACCCCAAGCCCCTGTCTAAACAGATGTACATAAATCATCACTTTCTAAATTTTTTACTTAGGAAGAAGGTGCTAAAGTGATAAAGGAAACAGATACAAAAAACAGTGTACATTTTTGTTAGTTTGTTTCTGTCCCCCTAAGTTGATTTAAGAGAATGATCTTAATCCCATGAACACGGATGATTCTGGCTCAGCCCTCCATTCTGGGAGTAAAGCATGTGGTGTAGGATTAAACTAATATATGTGTTTTTTAATTCGTGGTAACCAGTTCAAAAATATTTTTCTTTTGCAGTAAACCCAATGTTTGCTGAAAATTCCAGGGAAAAGTAGCAAGGTACTGTTTAGTTTTCAGTTGCTTAAAGTCTTGTTTCCAGAAGAGAAAAGTCTGTCTGAATAAGAATACCGTACCGCTGGTCGGCTACAAAGCAAGGAAGGATGCAGGGAGGGGGGAAACTCACATGAGCAACTGGCGATTTACAACATGCGCCCTTTCCCGAGAACTTTCAGGTGAGCTCTCCTTCTGCTTAAGCTAGGAAAAGAAAGTTATGAATAAATAAAATTCACAGACTTATTAGGTATTAAGAGAGGGAAAGGAGGGTTAATAGGAGAAAGATAAAAACTTAAAATGTGTTATATGCAGGTACGAACTCCTCAGGTAAATAGAATCAGTGTGCACAGCTAATGTATACTGACAAAATAAAAGCCTAAACACAAGTGTTTAGTACGGCCTCATTACTTTATTTGAGCAAAACCTTCATCTCAGCTGAGGAAACTATAGCTGCAACATGACTCAGAATAATACACTCAAGAAAAAATTAAAATGTCTGAATTGAATATTGACAGAAAGTTGATATTAATTTGCACCAAATACCAGTAAAATCCGCTCACACTCAGGTAAAATCATGAGTCAGAAATCAGGCCAACCATGGTAAATTAGAGAAGAATACAATATCAGGAACCTCAATACAGGGACGCCCAGAAACCAGGCAAACAAGGACATGAAAAGCAAATCTATATGTAGATACTAATTGGTAAGCCAGACTCAGAGTAGTAGCTCAACAAATATTTACTTAATAAATATCATTAAAGGTAAAGTGATATAGCTCAGTGGCACAAGTGCCTGCCTGGCAAATACAAGGTCCTGAGTTTGATTCCTGGTGCCAAAATACTACTGCTAATAATAATAATAATAATAATAATGAATAAGGGTGAAGCAAGTTGTCAAAACTCAATTGCTCAATTGATTTATATACATCAAGACACAATGGGAAATTTTTAGAATGCAAGTAAAATAATAATCAAAGTTACTATTAATTGTTCACCTAACACTATTCCCTGATTTATGTACACTATGTCATTTTTATCTTTACTAGATCTCTGTGAGAGAAGGGCTTATTGAGAGCTCGGAGAGACAGAGCCGCGCCATTGGAAAGTGGGCTTTAAGACAGTTTCCTCTGTTTCCTCACTCCTCGTTTCCTCATTCCCTCTGCATATCTCTGCTGTACATCCAGCCCCTGGACACAGGACTCAGCAAGGCCTTCACTGTGGACGGAGACTCTGTTCCCTTGACAAGGCTGGCAGTTGACTTTAGCCAATGTAATGTGGATAAAACTGACAGTGGCCAATTCCATACAACTGGGCTATGTGCCATCATATGGCACCACTGTCTCTTACACTGCTAAGATCTGCCACAGGAAATGTACATCTCAACTAATGAAAACACACACTTGAAAGCAGAAAAACTGGAGTCCAATGTAACCCAGGCTAGACCAACCAAACCACACGCTCAGCCTGGGAATGAAATAAGTATTTATTGGCTCTGAGTCACCGAGATTTTGAGATCATTTTACCACAGGAAAAAAGATGGATATTAATTATGGACAAATGAAAATTCCTATTTACAGCAGAAAAGGACTCAATGAGATATCTACTAATCCAAAGCAAAGCCAAGGTTGACTGCCAGATAGGATCTGCAAAGTCTTTGTACCTAGATGAGAGGATCACTGTCATTACTTACTGACCTTCTCCATGTGGCTAATAAATTGCTAATTCATCTAATATCAGTCATGCGCTAACAGTGATTCAGGTTCCAGTTGTGAGGCATTACAACGCAAATCAAGTCTTTGTTTTATATGCAGAGTTAATATAAAACCCAGACTGCCACACCTGTTTTTTCCTCTCATCCATAGGAAATGAGAAAACCTAATTGACTGGTTTTGCTGTGAAAGCCTGTAAATATAACATTTATGAAATATCTACACAATGCTTAGCCCAGAGCTGGCACTTGACAAGAAGTGTCTCTGCATGGGGTATAAATATCATTTTGTAAGCTCATCCCCAAACAATCTTAATGATCTACGTTGACAAGTGAGTCCTCTAGATCATTAAAAAGTGAAAAAGGCATCATATACTCACATTTCTATTGAAAAATACATTTAAAGACCCATTCTCACTGTTGCCTATGAACATGATCACACCAGTTAAAAAGTAGTTGAGAGTTTGAAATTTTGTCAAGGAAAATTTTGACTCTTGTAAGAATATAGGAGCTAAGGATTATGCACCCTTATTTCTTTGTAAGGAAAAAAGTGAAACCCAAGCAGTGACTCACCTAGCAAGGATAGCAGATATCCTCGTATGGGAAACTCAAGGTTCTCCTTCAAGGTGCCAAGTTGAAGTGGATTCTAAAGATTTACTTTCCTCTAATTGTATCAACTGGCTAGTTTGATTTCCACATTAATGCTAACATAGACAGACTCTGTCTTCATGGATTTTAATCCATGCCTTAGAAAAATGAAATGAAATGATGCAGATAAAATGTTTAATAATAAACCCATGGTAACAAGTTAACCTTGTGATCTTATGTCAGTATTAGTCACGGTATGGACCTCTACTAGGAGAGGGCAGGGGGGTAGCTGTATTGTGCTTCGGTGTGTCTGAGAGGACCCTGTGCTGGGTGTGTTATTCCTGAAGTAAAGACATAAATTTCAGGAGTGGTGAGGAACAGCACCAGAGCTAATGTGTCTGCTGTCCATAGATATTTTGCTAGATATGTTGATAAGCTTTTTAAGTGATATTAATCACTTCATTTGTATTACTGACCAAGGAAATGGATGATATATTTTTTTCTGCAAAGAATTGTTTTTCCTTTGATTACCCAGGCTACTGATCTCATGTATCCTATACAAAAGACAGTTTTAAAACAGTTTACTAACTTCTTTCTTTGTTTTTATCTTTGCACCATTTTTCTTTCTAATCTAGTTAGAAAGAAAACTAGTTCTGGGCATGGTGGCACACAGCTGTAATCCCAGCACCTGAAAGGCTGAGACAGGAGGATTGTTGTGAGTTCGAGACCAGCCTGGGCTACAAAGTGAACTCAAGGCCAGCCTGAATTGCATAGCAAGACCCTGTCTCAAAAATAAATAAATTAATTAATTAATTAAAAAAGAAAACTATTTAAAAACTAATTGACTAATATTGAATGTATTCCAGGTATGTAACAGAAAGGTTTAATTGATATATTTATACTATTTTATATGTATACCAAATTATAGCATTGGTTATGATCAAATTAACACATCCATCACTGCCTATGTTGTATATAAGATTTCTAGAATTTGTTCATTGCACAACTCAAAGTTGTTATTTTATGACCAAAATCTCCCTTTGTCCCTCTCCCCCACCTCCTGGCAATCACCATGCTACTCTATGGTTTAGTTTTGACATTTTAAGTTCCACACACAAGTGACATCATACTGCATTTGTGTTCCCCAGATTCATTCATATTTTCACAATGGGAGGATATCCTCTTTTTAAAAGTTGAACAATGTACCTTTCTATATATGTTCCACCATTGTATTCAACCATTCATGAGCACTTATGACAGGCATGTAGGTTACTACCTATTTTGAATAATGGTACAGTGAGCACAGGTGTCTAGATTGCTTTTTGAGATACTGATGTCATTTTCTTTATATATATAATATATATAGAGAGGGACACACACACACGCGCATATATATATATATATATATATATATATATATATATGCTGGATCATATAGTAGTTCTCCTTTTAGCTTTTTTGAGGAATTTCATATGATTTTGTTTCCACAATGGCTATAACACCTCATATTTGCACCAACAGTATATAAAGTTTTCCTTTTCTCCACACCTTTACAACACTTATTCCTTGTCTTTTTGATGCTAGTCATCTTAGTAGGTGTCACATGAGAACTCACTGTCATTCTGATTCAGATTTCTGTAATAATTGGCAATGCTGAGTACATTTTTATAGGTCTGTGAACCATCTATAAATGTCCTTTGGGGGAAAAATTTACATTCAACATCTTTGCCCATTTTAATTGGATTATTTTTGTGCCACTAAGTTGTGGGAATGTCTTACATATTTTTTATGCTAAACTCTTATGTGACATACAGTTTACAAACAATTTCCTTCATTCTTTACATTACCTTTACATTTTGTTTATTATTTCTTTTGCTGTTAAAATGTGAAGTCTGAAACCAAAGAATACCTAAGATAAACCATAAGGTAAGCTGGTAGTGTAGTTCAAAGTTAGAGTATATATTTGATACGTACAAAGGTCTGGGTTCAATCCCTCGCATGCACATACATACACATGAATCAAGTAGCCACACAGATACACATATATGTACCACAAAACAAGACATGAGAGAGAAGTTCCTTGACATTGGTTTTAGAAATGACTTTTTGCTCTAAACCCCAAAGCTGAGGCAATTAGCACAAAGATAATTAAGTAGGACTACATCAAGCCCTTTATTAAATCACTTCTATAAACTAAGCAAAAGTCCTGAGCAGCAACTAAGGAAAGTATTCCCACCAGCCATACAGACATTTAGACTAAGATCATCCAGGCAGAGAAAATAGCACATGGAAAAGAACAGAGGCAGCACCATGTATGACAGCTCACAAAGTAGCAAGAAACCTAATGTGGACAACAGTTGCAGGCGATAAAGTTACAGAGGCAATGGAGAGACAGATTACAGTATGTAGCCATTGTAAAGATTTAGTTGTGAATAGTGAGGGACATTACTAGCAGGTCTGGCAAAAAGCCATGGCATTATCTGATAGTATCCCCAAAGATGCACACTGGGCTTGGTATAGAATAAGAGGTTAAATACAGAGGTAGGGAAGCTAGTTAGGAAGCTATTGCAAAGAGCCTCGTGAGAAACAGCAATGGCTTGTATTGCTGTGATTGCTGGGAAAGAACCTGAGGGCAAAAACTTCAGAATTCACTGGTGGATTTGACATGGAGTCTAAGAAAACTATGGAACTGAAAGATTTCTCTGCCTACTAAGGCTTAAGAACAGAATTAAGTAACTTAACTGCAGAATAGTACATCCGTGGCAAAAAAAAAGACAATGTAAAAAATACCTCAGTACTCAAGGATCAAGAAGGGATGGCTAAAGTGTATGGAGGTAGAAAGCAGGATGAAGAGATGGGAGAGAAAGACATCGACACCATGATTCGTGCTAGTATTGAGTATGAAGATAGGATGGTAACTTTTTAGATGACCCTTTAAAATCTCAGTAAATCCCATTTATTTGGACCTCAGTGAATAGTTGGAAATAACTCTAGAGATGGGTAGAACAAAGCGGAAGTGAAGATCTTCATCATTTGTTTTGCATTCTCAGAAGCATGCTGAGCTGGCAGGGGCCATGGTAGGCGCTGACTCGTAGGACCTCAGCCTGCAGATGTCTGCAATGTCAGAGCAAGGAGCACATGTTGATATGTGCCTTTAGGGCTGGCAAAGTATTTACAACAATATTTTATTATAAAGCACAGAAGATCAGAAGCCTTTGTTTTTCTCTGTGGGTATATATGTGATTTTTAATAACTCTTGTGAAGTCATTTGGAGGCCATCATCATGACAAGGCCATTCAGATTGTAAGAGCAGGGTGGAAGCAAGAGGCCGTCACTAAGCCATGGAGCTGCTTTATGGTCTTGGCTCTGATTAACTTCAAACACATCTAAAGCAACAACAATATCAAGAAAATTAGGCAGTATCCCAGTATAACTTATTTAAAATATAGCTTTCTCATGGACACATTATTTGATGAATTATTAAATAAGCCTTTCATCAGTATTACAAGTTTCATGAGCTATTACAGTGAAGTGGGATAAATTAATGAGTAAAAGCTCTTCTTGACTTTGTTTCTTGATTTATATTGACAAATGGATTAAAAAGTGTACAAATGACCTGGCTAATTACTGATTGTCTGAGGATTCAGGTACAGTCTTGTTTATTTTTATGTAGCCTAAACAAAGATTTACAAAAAAGCAAGGAACATAAAGAAAAACAGACACAGTTACAGCCAAACTGAGAATTTGCTTTCCACTCTTAATAACATGAATGTTTCTCCCCTCTGTCTTGTATTTTCTCTTTATTTTCCTGAGACAAAAGTGTACCGGGAAAACACATTACTCAAAATGAGCCTAAGACTGAAAGAAAATAATAAAATCAAGTGATAGCTTACAAATGAGAAAAGGCTCCAGCAAATGAAATATCTAATGACAGTGAAGATACAGAGAATGTGCTGGAGCAGACAAAAAGGAAAGGTGGCGGAAAGAGACATACAGATTCAATCACAAACAAGCCTGAGAATGAAATGCCCTTAACAAAACTTGGTTTTCAGGCAGAAAAAAAGAACTAGGAATTGCAGACAGGAAGGGATAAGTAATGCAGAGGAACTATTCCTCTGCAGACTGCAGTGCAGGCTTAGAGAAAAGAGGCCGTTCATGTAGCTTATCTACTCAAATTTCAGTGTGAGAAAGCAAGCCAACATAGCCCTTCAGTCAGTTACACACTGGGATTCGCACGGTTGGCTTTGAGTCTCAGGACAGAGCCAATATGTGGAAAGAATTCTGGATGACAAAACATGGTCCCTAGAATCTACTTCCAGATCTGTTATGACTGCAATGCCTTTAGGAAACCTCTGGGTCTCAGCTCCATCATGCATAAAATGGAAGGATCAAGCTAAAGGGTTTCCAAGGTCCCTCCAGATCTAACGTTTAATGACTTATCAAAGAAATGTTATTAAATTCACTTATTTGATCCTAGATGCTAGAAGGATAGATGAACCATCTTCAGATGTCTTGATCCATCTTTTTTAATCTTCTACTCTTGTTCCTGGGGAGCAGTATTTAAAAGCATTTCAAACATATGTTCATTATGTTATTAAATTGCCCATCTTTCCAATCTGATGATTTATTTAATCCTATTAGTGTAGAAACATCGATAAAGAAAATATGGTAAATTTCCCCATGGATTTTTAGGGGAGCATCATAGGATATACAGAATTGTCACTTAGAAGAGCGTTATTGATGCCATATTAGAATGTTCTATAGCTAAAATATATTTAAAAGAATGCTGGCACTTGAAAATATTTAGTGATTATTTCACTCAAGTTATCAAATATTTTTTAAATCTACCTCCCTTCCCTCATCCCATCAATCTTGCATGTCTATATTTGTTTTCCTGAGTGACCATTTTGAAGTTATCAGTATGTAATACAACAAGCATTGTTACCTTTCTGTCACCTTGTCTGTAAAACAGTATTGCTTGAATTGTTCTTGTGCTATTTTGTGAATGGATGTCTGTTTGTTGATATGTTTTTGTTCTTTTATTTTAAAAACTTACCTTCCTTAAGTTTGAAATACACTGTATTTTAAAACGCAAGTTTATTTGTAAATTTTCTTTTCCATTAGTTACTGTAAAAATCATTTTCCACCCACATATTTCAATAAAGTTCTTTATGCTTGCCAAATGTGAATATTTAATTTTAAAAGATGATAACTTGTCTATATTGTTAAAACTCTCACAAATATAAGATAATGCAGCAGTAGGATACAAAAGGATGTAGAAATAGTGCACATTTTTCATTAAATAACTATGGTACACTTTGATACAATTATTTCAGGGTAAAATATACTAGTAGACATAATCATCCACAAGAAGCAAACTCCCTCTTCTTGGATATGTACTAACCATCACCCTATAATTCATTGAAGTGTTCAGATGTTGCATATACAATTGCTAATACAGAACACATAGACGAGTTCATTCATAGGTGAAAACAGTTAAGTGTTTGCATGGATTGATACAGAAGAAAATATAACTGCAACCTGTGAGATGTCAGGTATGCTGAGGCCATGCATCCTGAAATCCAAGAATGAATTTTAAGGAAAAATGGAGATTAAGAGCAGGAAAAAATTATTGAGCAATAGCTCCTGAGATGCAGGAGAGGACTGGAAAATGAGTGGTTACCAAAGCCCCTTGTTAGAGTAATTTATATGGCAAAGTCACAATGTGGGTAGAATATAGGTCAAATTATAGTCAATTTGTAGTGCTTCAACTATACCTGCTTAGCTAATATTGGTCCAGTAGGGAAGCTGGCCATGTAGCAGTAGTACATGGCAAAAACAGAGGCATTTTTGAGAAAGGATGGGTTAATAAAGTAGGGTCACCCATCTGGGTAACTGATGCCTGTATGGACTTCCTCGACCAGGTGGTGCTAATTATAGTATAATTTCATGTTACTGTTTCTCCCTTAGGGAGGCATGTATGCCTGGGCAGTGCATCTTTATCATGAGGTCTGCTCCTAAGATTTACATCCACAATTCTGATGTCTTTGTTTATACTAACTTCCTTGAGAACCCAGTCACTATCTCACTATACATTAATTTCTATGTAACATAGATGCGTATAAAAGGCATCCTTAAATATTGAGTCTATTAGAAATTACTTAAAAAAATTTCCTACTCCTAAGAAAATTCAACTATTACTACTACTACTTATCATTCAACCCAAAAAAGTCAGAGAGAAAGGGTAGTTTAAACATTTTTCCTTCCAATTTCAGGAATAGCATCCTACATTTTATAATTGTGGTTTTGTGATTATGTAGATATTGAAGACATTATGAACCTTTAAGATCTATCAGATACAATAGCTGTAGGAGTTTGATCAGAAGAAATAATCATAAGGGGTACAAATAATGACACAACAAAATATATTTTAGCATTGTGTATACATTTTTTAAAAAATTATGAAGTAAAACATACATCAAAAATTAAACAGATGGAAATATATGTAATATTCATATCTGTACACTGTATAAATTTTTTTTGTCTCAGAATATCCATGAAAGATGCTTACAAACCAAAAAATGTCCAAAAGGATAATTCTTAAAGGAATAAGATATTGCAAGCATCTGAAAAGCATTATTGCATTGTTTTTCCTTAAAATTCCACGTGACATAGAATATGGGAATAGGACACAGCAAAGTATGAAACAGGTTACAAAATGGTGTGACAATAGGTGCTTTTATTTTTCATTTTATAAAGCATATGACTTTTATAAAGACACATTCAAACAAAATAATTAAAATGTGTTGATTACTCTGAGTAATTTCTGGCTGAGCAAATTTCTGTTGTACATGGCTTTGAAGTCAGTAATGTGTCCTTAAAGTTACATGACTTTGAATCCAATGCTAGCATCACTAAGTCTTGGGATGACACTTGCCATGTTATTCATGTTATTTCACCACCACTTTCCCATCTACAGAAAGGACTTTCTGATGTCTCAACACTCTGTCACCAACAAACCTCTACATATTATTTTCATCAAGAAGACAAATTCTAACACTTTCAGGAACCAGCAACATTCCTGCATTCTTTGTAATTTCAATGAAAGGTTTCAGAAAAGACCCAGAACCATTTGGACAGAGTACAAGGGAGAGCTTATTATAAGGCAATAGAATTTCAGAGCAATAAATAGATTATATTTTCAAGCATGGATCTTACAAACACCAAGATAGCAGTTATGCCAAATTAAGGTTCAGATTAAATTTATGAGATTACATGGGTCTTTAAGGAATATCATTTCCTTTCTCAGAGATTGTTTTGCTTTCACAAGGGAAATGGAGTTGTTTTGCATAACTTGAGAGGGAAAAAGGTTCCTGTTTATTCTAGATGGAAGGTTTCCATTTAGTTTGTGGTGAGACCTTTGACTCTTTCCAAACCCTCTTATCCATGGACTTTGTGTATCCCTGGAGCTGATCAGCATGCTCAGAGGATGTTTCATTCCCTTGGAACACAGTTTAAGATATTAAGCTTTTATGGTGATCTATAGCTAATGATTAAGAAAACAAAAGAATAAAGAAAAAAAGTCTTTGTTTTCCTAGTCTCACTTGGTATCCACAGAGCTGCCACCACGTGTTTCCATGTCTGCCAGTGTCTAACTTCCTGCTTAATATTATGGCATCGACTCATATAGTCAGTAATTATAATTCATAAATTTGGGTCTTTTCTCCTTGAAGGTTACTCTTCTATAAACCTCAATTATATCATTCATTAGAACTCTTCCCTCCAAAATAGGTATATCAACTCACAAACATCATCTGCCAAACACAAATGCAGAACTTTTATTTTAGTTTTAATATTTTTTTACTTTTCAGAAAAAAGATCAACTTCAAATAGATTGAAGAAAGTGAAGTCACATACCTCTCACTTGATCAATCATCTTTCTCCAAACTTTGAGTTGATATTAAATATTCAAAACCTAGAGAATAAAGTTCATATTATCAAATGAAAATAAAAGTGGGCAGCTTAAGCGCAGTAAAAACAAACTTAGGCAATATTGTAACAGAGATCAGAAAACAGCAGAGGAGAAAAACCCTGCAATGTGTCATACAGTCTCAAAGTTTTGCAGGGTTTAGAACTAGTTATATAGGTCACCTTCCTTGCCACCACTTTACATGAAGGGAATTAAAATATAAATTACATCTAAAAATTGGAAATACAAAAAAGAGGAGCATCCTATGTTCTTTGGTGTAATATGTAGAAAAGAAAATGCTTATTTCACTGATGCCAAGGGCTTTTCCAAATTACAGTTTTCTCAACTCTATTGGAACTAAATATGATGCACACTTCACATGATTTTATGGTACCATATATGAGCTATGATTCTTAAGTGCTTAGGAAAACAGAAAAGAGTGAGCACCCAGAAGTGGCACATAAAACCAGCAGCATTGGGAATGATTACTTTAGAAGGAATGTTAAGAGCCTTAGGATTGTTTGTTGCAGTCACGGCAGTGCAGACTGCTGTGGAGATTACTGACACAGCAGCAGAAATAGGAATGGTGAGACTGTGTTGAGCAGTAATTCTACAGCAACTGTGTGGACATTCCTAAAAAGCAAGGCATCACTAATCCTACCACATGAAATACAAAGGGCCAGGAAACTAGAGCCTGCTTCCTGGTTTTGTATGGTCAGAAAGCTGAGAATATTTCTGCCACACTTTAAAGGTTTCATCTTAAATAGTTATACAAGCAACTACAACATATCTTCAACTCTGCTACTTGATTTAAAGAAAAAAACCTAAAATATTACTATCTGCTTGACATATATCTTATATTTTCACTTACTCCAAGCAATGCAGAACATTCCTGGTCTCTTCGCCAAGTGTTCCTCATATTGAATCTAGCAGCTCCAAGTCTCAGGGTGAGGCTGCTGAGTTCAAGTCAGCAGGACAGCAAGGAGCAGAGTTCAGGCTGGCAGGAAACACACATATTACTATAAGCTGAACAAACTGGGTTCCAGTCTCACAGCCAGAAACCAGCCTGAACTTCAGCGGAGTTAAAGATGTTGAGATTATCCACTACCCTGCCATAAAACTGTGGAAGTTTTGCTGGGATTGATCAACATGGATCTGGATTCTTTCTGTTCACTTGGTCTGCAGTGCCAGGGGAGGCATACCTTGAAGTGGACATTTATTTTCTCCCGTTGTCCTTCATCCTTGCTTCTAATTTCTTCCTCTTCCTTATTTTTATATTCCCCTCCCAAACACTTCTAAATTTTCTCCCCAGAGGGTAATATCATATTGAGGGTTTATTTGCTATATACAATTTTTCTCCAAAGTAGACCACATACTAGCTAATAGAACATGCTTAAGTAAATGCAAAGAAATAGAAATTATGCCAATCACATTATCAGACCATAGTACAGTGAAATTAGAAAGCAATGGCAAAAGAAACTACAAGAACTTCATAAATACATAGAAACCAACTAACACCCTCATGAACAACCATTGGGTCACAGATCAAATGAAAGAGGAAATTAGACAGCCTCTACAATTAAATAATAATGCCAGTACAACATACCCTAAGTTATGGGACACAGTAAAAGGACTCCTATGGGGGAAATTTATACAGGTAAATTCTTAGATCAGCAAAAGAGAGTGAACTCAAATAAAACACCTAATATTGAACCTCAAGCTTCTATAAAAAAAGAGCAAGACCAAAGCTTGTATGAGGGAGGACATTATAAAGATCAGAGCAGAAATTAAAGCAATTGAGACTAAGAAAACAATACAAAGAATCAGTGAATTGAAGAGTTGCTTCTTGGAAAGATTAAGTAAAATTCATAAAACCTTACAAACCTTATCAGGAAAGGAAAGACTTAAATCCATATAATTAGGAATAAAAAAGGAGAAATCACACCACATCCCACAGAAATCCAGAGATTAACCATAACTACTTCAAGAACCTGTTTAGTAATAATATGCTAAACACAGAAGAACTGGATAGCTTCTTAGATATATATGAATAACCAAAGCTGAATCAACAAGATATAAATATTCTAAATAAACCAGTTATCAGTCAGTGAAATTGAAGTTGTAATTAAAAACTTTCCAACAAAAAAATCCCACGTGCTGAAGGATTCACTGTTGAATTCTACAAGAAATTTACAGAAGACCTTATGCCACTCAGTACTTCTCAAACTCTTTAATGAAGTGAAAAGGGAAGCAATACTTTCATAGTCATTCTTGGAAGCAAGTATTACCTTGGAAAGAGTGGCCACTATGAAGAAAACAACCAATAACAAATGCAAAGTCGCATTGGGGAAAAAAAGAACACTTCACCACTGTTGGTGGGATTGTAGAACAGTGTGGCTACCATGGAAATCAGTGTGGAGATTTCTCAGAAAGCTAAAATTAGAAGTTGCATTTGACTCAGACATTCCCCTTTCAATATTTTCCTGAAAGACTTAAAAGCATCACATCACAGCAATGTATGCACACACATACTTATTGCAGCACAGTTAGTAATAACCTAATCTTAGAAACAGCCTAAATGCCCATCAACCAATGAATGGATAAAGAAGACGTGGGGTTTTATACAATGCAGTACTAATCTGCTGTAAAGAAGAGTAATCCGGAGACATTTCTAGGTAAGTAAGGACTAAAACACATAGAGGGTATTGGGAAATGGGAACAAAATATTCAAATGAGAAAGGAATCAAGAAACAGGTGGAGGGGGAAGGAAAGAGGGACAAGCCAAAAACAAAAGAATAGAAGAAAAACTGGAAACAAAGCTTTTATGAATGAGGAGACAGCGGTTGAAGGAAGCAGTAAGGGGTGAGTAAGAAGGAGCAAGGTATGTCACGTACGAGTACACATTCACTACTATCAATGTTGTCACTATATGTGCAGTACACCATACAACTTTTACAATGAAACAAGAGAAAGGAAAGTAAAGAAACTGAAGGTAAACTTGAACCAACATTCCAGCTTCACTTTCTTTTAGATACTTGCTTTTTGTTGACTTTAAAAACTTCTAACTCTGGAGTCCATGATTTAACAGTTTTACACTCCCAGTAGCTTGGCCATAGATACCACCTCTATATATGGGTCATGATGATAATGGTTGCCTCGGTTTCTCTTAGTGACTTGAAGGCCACTTCACGTAGGCCTGAGTAGGAGCCCACTGGGTGAGCTTTCATGTTAAAGGGCCAACATTTCACCCTCAGTTCATGCTGTCACTTTCTGAACATTTATTTTAGGAACAGCCATGATGTGTGATTACCAATGTGCATAACAGAGTACTTCATTTCAAATCATCTTTCTCAATACCTTAAAATCTTGTTACTTTGTCTCATAAATATCCCTATTAGGTAGTTTTGGGAAGTAGTGTCCTATCTCCCTGTGTTATGTTACTTTGCAGAAGTACTCTTTCTCTCTGGCAAAGCTCTCATTTCAGTAATTGGCCAACAATGTGATACACAAAACATGTCTGGTTCATAACAATGTCTCAATCTGACCCAATTTAACACCTTTCAAGCCCACATATCTTAGCAAAATCTTCTAATATCTTCATGTCTGGTTGGCTTTCTTACCTTCTAAGATAGATTCTACAATTTTTCTTCCCGCACAATTGGTACATTTAAGCCGTAAATGAGGAATGCAACCATCTTCCTTGTGCTCCATGACACTTCTGGAATATTCTCTTTCTCTCTGAAAATTCCACATTATTTTGAATGTTCATATCACCAAGTGAAATATATTAATATGCCTTCAATTATTTTACAGTAATAACCAAAGTACTCTTTTACACGTTTAAAACAATAAAGGTTTGTTTGTCATTCACATAAACTAATCATTGCTGGTCATGGGAAAACTTTCCTGAATGTCACCCTCTTTTAGAATCAGTAACACACTGTGTCTTGTCCTTCATCGTGGCAGAAAGGAGACATGTGTCAAGCAGTGGACCTTGATGATGGCCTCCAGAGGTGACAATTTATGCACAATTAATTGACCAAAGCAGTTCATGTAAACTGGCATAAGTTCTTGAGGACATTTCCTCAAAGGACTTGAAAAAAGAAAACATCTCTGAATTTCTCTGAATGCTGATCTTTCTATACTCTGATACCTACTATCTATTCTTCTTTTGCTGTGATCTTTGTCCACCTTCCGAAAGTCCTTCAGATTTTAGCCTATGGATAATAACTTTCTCCAATAATTTTTATCCCAATACTCAGTGACATTAATCTTCATGTAGACAAGCTTTCCACTGTATGGACTTCAGCTGACCTCATCATTATTTTACCTAAGTTACGTACCCCATAACTGTAAACTTCACCTTGAAGTTATCATTACCACAACCCTTCCAGAATCTTGAGGAATGAAATTCCCCTCTTAACATCTCCCACCTTTTCATCTCAGCATTTTTTTCTCCCAAATCTAACGTTCTCTTACATAAAACCTCCATTCCTCTGCCCCTACCAAATTCATGATCAGCCGCCCATAACTTTATGTCTCCGTTTCTTCTCTATTGTTCACATATTTCATAACCCATCATTAGAACTATAACCATTCATACTGCATCAGCTCTCTTATCCCTCTTTCAACTGTCCTACTCATTTAGCAAAATACAACTCATATTAGAACCTAATCTTCTCTTGTTCCACACTCACAGCCAAACAGCTAAGTAAACAGAAAAACACATAATCTTGGTGACTAATTCTCATATTAGATTCATGATCCCAAATTTCAAGTAGATCTTTAGAACGTTTTTAGAATATTTATATTTTCTTTATCAATATATTTTGCTAGCCTCACTCAGGTCCTTGCAATTCAATGTTTGGTTCAAGGGTCAGCATTATAGGTTTCTTAGCCACTATTCTCATCACTGAGACACAATAACTGACACCTGCAGCTTAAAGGTGGAAAAGTTTATTTGACTCACCATTACAGTCTATGGTCATCTTGTGCCTCCAGGTCAGAAAAGTATGAAAGAAAAGCATAATGAAGAAAAGCTGCTAACACAGTGATGGCTGAAAAGCAGGGAGAAGAAGATCCAAGGGGGAAGTTATACTTTTGCAGGTCTTACCTCCAAGTCAGCAGTGGCATGCTCATAATGCAATGACCTCCCACGAGCTCTACCTTGGAGCATATGAGGACTTAGGTAGAATTCTAGCTCCAAAACACAATATTCCATTTCTGGCCCTCAAAAGGCACCTGTTTAACTCTTTATGCAAAATACATTTAGTCCATCTCATAGAATTGTCAGTCTTAGCAGTTTCAACATTGCTGAATAGTCCAAGTCTACAGTCTCCTTTGAGGTTCAAGGCAAACCCTTAGCTAAGAGGCCCTATAAAATCAAAAAGCAAGTTAAATACAGCTGACATACAGTGACACAGGGTAAACACGCTCATTTCAAAAGGGAAAAGTGGAATGATGGAACAACAGCAAAGTAAGAACAAAGCACAGTAAGGACAATATTAAATCCTCACTGTTCCAGGCCCAGTACCCAGGGAAAGTTGTGGTGATGAGATGGAACTCCAAAAAACTTGAGTGGCCCCATTTTGCAACACTGTCATTTGTACCCTTAATGCTTCTCTGTTGGGTGAACTTCATCCACTATGTATAGCTTTCCTTAGATGTTCCACATTCACAGTGTTTCCAACATCCTGAGGTATGCACTGAACTTTTCGCTTCTCCCTACTTCTCACATTGCCCCTTCAGGTGCAAACTACCTGGCCTCCCAGCCCTTCCTCTGAAATCTGATTGGAATTTCCCCTGATCCTACAAATCTTGCAACCTGTGTTAACAAAAAACAGTACTACTTGTATGGTTCCAAGGTCTGCTGCTAGATCGAGTAGTAGCTGGGCACTTTGGGACCTTAGTACCAGAGACCTCTAAGTTCCTGAATGGCTAAGCACTGTCAACTGTATCTTGGGAAACCAATTCCTTAGATGGCACTTCTCAAGGATGATGCCCTCAGGCTTCTGTTCTCAAATGAAAGGTTTATAGCTTTTCACCCTTGAACCTGTATTGAGTAGAGTCTTGCTGATTCCACAGATGTTCTGAAGGCATCATTTTGATTGTCTTAAAGAAAAGAATTTTGTTTCTTTTTAATGCTAATCTTTCTAACAACCAACCTTTCTTCACCCCAAAATTATAGGCTACAATTCTATAGGCCCCAGTTTTACATGCCCTAGCTTTATACCGACTTCTCTTCTAGTCAGTATAAAAATTATTTTTACATTATTTGTCTCTGATTTTTGGTCTTTTTTCTCATGGTAGATATGACCAAAAGATAACACCAGTACTCATGCCATAGCCACAATTTGAGCTCCCTTGAAATGTCCTTTACTAATCTGCCACCTTTAGTCTTAGCCTCCCAGAAAGTCTCAGGATATGACCAAATTGTAAAAAATTTTCCATCAGAGGTTCAACACATAGTCTCAAGTCCCACTGCAAATTGAAACACTTTTCCCAGCTGAAACCTGCTAAGCCGTTTTTTTGCAACCTGCATATCTATCAATATTCTGGTCTTCTGAGCTCTGAACAAAATTTCCCACTAAGCTCAGCTTACATCATTCTATGCCTTCTTTAGCCAGTGTTTCCAAATGTTTCCAAACTCCTTCTGCAACTCAGTTCCAATCTTAACCACACAATATAGTTACAACAATGACCCAACTCCTGGTACCAAATACGTCTTAGTCATTTTTCTTATCACTGAGATACAATATCCAACTCCCACAGTTCAAGGAGAGGTTTTTTTTTTGTTTTTTTTTTTTTCAAGGAGAGGTTTATTTTGGTTCATGCAACAGCTTCAGAGCAGAAATGGTATCAAAGAGGAGCATAACAGAAAAAGCTGCTCAGGTCTTATAGACCAAGAATAGAGAGGAGCTAAGGAGGGAGATATACTTGCCCAGGTAACACCTCACAGTGACCTGCCTTTAACCAGGATTCACCTCCTAACAGCAAGCAAACTGTAGTGTCACGTAGTGTAGTGTCCCAAGGTCTGCATGTGCTTAGGGCAAAGGTTCCAGATCAAAACCACAGCAATAGGCTTTATCTTGAGATTATTATTATAAAAGCAGAATCATAAACTGTACCTATATTTTCAGTGTCAAAATATGCATTATAACCAGACATTTGGGTGATTTATCTGTTCAAATCACTATATTACTGTGGTTATAGATACTCAGCCCTCTTTGGGAATTCCTATTTACCTAATTAACTTCTAACATTAAGATGCTTCAGACTTACCCTCTCTTTACACTGCAGATATTAGTTAGGTCATTCAATCTTATCCCTTTAAATAATTTTTAAAACTGATACAGACAAGCCTCTACCCTCACTCACATCCTCTCTCATATACTTTATATTTTTGTATGCAGTTGTCTTATACTACATGCCTACCCTTGGAGTCAAACAGATTTCTCAAATTAGGCATATTCCAAACAGAATACTTCATTCTGTGTCCATTCCTCCCTAACCATCAATTTACTTCTACCACAGAATTGCTGGCATAGTAAAGGAATCTCCGTTCTTCATGTTTCTCAAACAAAAATCTGGGTATGACCTTAATTCCTCCACTTTTTGTAATTTCAGTTATCTGCACGATCTGTCTATGTCCCAGGTCCCTCACTGTTAACTCTAGTTAGACAGTGACTGGCCTTTACATAAATTAAGTACACAGAAAGTCTCCCAACTCGTTCACTTTCTTTCACTGTGGCTTCTTGATGGAATTTTATTCACATTGTGATTGGAATAATCTTGAAATCAGCCAGACCATCTCCTTCCCTCAGCTTTCTCACGGTTTCACATTTAAAGAGAAATCTTTTATTTTATAATTACTAAGCCTTCTGACTTCAGTTTCATTTTCTGCTTTTGTTCTCTACCTTACCAATTCTATCCATCAACTGTAACCTTGTTGTACACACGATACATGTTAAATACATTCTCAAACCAAGGTTATTCATCCTTACTCTTTTCTATGCTTCGAGTAGTATCCCTAGGTAATATATGGCCAGATTCATCATTTTGAAGTATCCTGAGAAAGTCCTGGGCCAAAGATTTGGCTCAGGGCAACAGCGCCTGGCAAGTATGAGGTCCTGAGTTTCATTCCAGGTTCCTCCACAAAAAAAAGTCCTCCTTCACCATGAAACGGTCCCCACTCCATAAATCTCTTATTCTTTAGTGTTCATACTCTACATCTGCTTATAATATTTATCTAAACCTGAGGTAATTTTTCTGTGTGCATGTGTGCATGTATGATGTGCTTTGCCCATTGTAGTGCTCAATAGATATTGGCTCCATAAAATAGTACCTAAGTAAATTCTTGGACCTACTCATAAGATTCCTAGGAGTGTGTTAGCAAAAATTTTTTAATATAGTACCATATGACTTGATTTCACATGTAAGTTATACTACATAAATATTAGAAATTAGTGAGGAAAATATTGAAGATTATACTCAGCCTATCATATAGAAAAACTAAGCATCAGCATTTTATGTGTCTTATTCTCTTTCAGTTTGCTATAAATAAGTGTATGTGCATATACAAAAGTACGTATGTAATTACTATCCTGCTTCTCTAACTCATGTTATATCATAAGAATTTTATATAAAATGATTTAACAGCTATATAATAATTCTACCTTATATGCATTATAATATATTTAGCCATTCTTTTACTAATAGAAATTCAAACTATCTATCTGTAAATTCTGAGTATTTTAAGAAATAGAAAAACCTTACTGTACACAATTCTTTTTGCATTCACGTAGTTATACCTAAGACAAATTATGAAAGAATGAAATTGTCAGAGAATGTATTTGGTTACTGAGAGACAGAAAATTGCCTTATAAAAATTGGCAAAAAATATGACCTAGAATCATACCCTCAATGGTTCAAAAATTCCTCCTCTATTATTAAAAACTACCAACAATATAGATATGATATTTTATTGTAGTTTTAATGAGAATATTTTATCTGTAATGTGGTTAATCTATTTCTATGTATCTGAGAATAATATTTATGCCCAAGCTCTGCACAGTACTTATTTTAGTCCTTGTGAGGCAGGGTTTTGCTATGTAGTTCAGGCTGGACTTGAACTCACTTCGTAGCCCAGGCTGGCATCACACTTGCAGCAATCCTCCTTCTCAGTCCCCTGAGTGCTATGATTACAGGCAGGCACCACCACACCAGTACTCTTGACTTCCAGACAAAGTCCGAATCACAGAGGCATGAATCCTGATTTTGTATTAAAACTTAAGAAATCACTTCAAATTAATAAATTAAAACTGTCCTTTGCTACACGACTCATCATCATTCCTTTTTCTTTTTTTAATGTTGAACTGTCCCGGTGCTGTCTTGTGGTGGGTGCAGGCAACAGCTAACCAAGAGGGTATCTGTTGGTAGTAGACAAGCCACATCATAATTTAAAGTGACTTTATTTCAGAGATCGTTTTCTTAGGGGAAAATGAGATTATTTTTTCTGTAAATTCAAACCATGTCTCCATCAGAATCTCTACATCAACCTAAACGGATTTAGCAAAAGAAATTTATATCTTGGATTTGCTAAGACAACAGACCAAAAGCACAATTTATATGTAGATATTAAGCTGTTACTTGCTCCAGTGTGATTTGCAGGACACTGTTAAATCTTTCCCAAACAAAATAATTTATTTAACTTGCCTTCTATGGTGTTTTAAATTTTATCATTATAAATTTCAATGCTATCCCCAGTACCGCAAAAAAAAAAAAAAAAAAGAATTGCTACATCAAATTTCAATGCTTTCAGAGATGAGTCTATGTAGCTGGAATAAGCATTAGCACAGGAGGTTCTTTTCACTCACTATCAACCCAGGCCTTTTTGTTCCACATCAGATGAAGTCTTTTTTTTTTTTTTTTGCGGTACTGGGGATCGAACTCAGGACACTGCGCTTGCTAAGCAAGCACTTATTCCACTGAGCTATATCCCCAGCCTCAGATGAAGTCTTATAGATATAGAGGTTGTAAATTGTAAGAGAGGATGTATCAGAATCTAAATCTTTATGTACGAATAGATTTTAGTGATATTCCAGTTGGAGGTAGGAAGTTGAAGACATACTCTAAAACAAAAAATGCAATGAGATATAAATTGGTAATGCCTGTGTAAAGTGCTGTTAGGAAATATTCTGGGATGATATGGTTAAGAACTGGTGACTTAGCATGGGGAGATGAATTGGGTGTAACATTCCAGGTACTCTGTATTTGACTACACTAGGGCAGGGCTTTGCAAGCACAACTTACTTCAACCTGCTGGAAGATTTACTAAAATACAGATTTCTGGGCCTCCACATAAGTTTCTGATGAAGTAGGTTTGGGTTAAGCTTGAGCTCCAGCAAATGAGGCTGACACGGCTGGCCAGGGCCCACACTTGCAGAACCACTGGGACTGAAGGAAAAAATAAGATTGATTTATTACTTTGAACTCTCTACTACAGATAGGAACACTCACAAACTACAGAGCCTCATATAATAATCTAATTCTGTCCTGGCACAAGTGTTCAAATATTTTACAGAACTTCTCAGACTAGTTTTGTCAGACTCTATATGTAAATTCTATTACAATTATATCCCACAAAATATTCATCTGAAATTCAGCTCTAACCAGTCAGTATGCTCTTTATTTGTCAACCCTTCCTTTGACTTAAGCAAAGTGTAAAATCTTCTCGCAAAGCAGAGTACAATGATTCCATAGCAGCTATCGAGAGAGTTTAAACAAAGAGTTCAGAAACACAGCAGAAATGGATATGAGAATTCTAAGTCTATCTCTTCAAAATAAGTAGTATTCAGTTCTGTAGTATTCAGTTCCCTTAAGACAATAAGGGACAACAACCTAGAATTCAGTAGAAGGAATAATGAAGCATTTGGGAGTCAAACTCTGCCATGTCTCCTCTGTTCCATCAATTTGACCTTGTTCTGTGAGAGCACTGAGGAATCCAAGCAGTAGAATAACAAAGAGTAGAGAGCCGAAAGCTTTCTCTATTGTGGCCCGTGTTATCCTACATTCAAATAAGGAAACTTCTTCGTACTTTAAAAAAATTAAGTTAATGCAGGGATTTGGCTAAAAGGAGATGAAAAATCTGGAGGAGTAAAAGAGGATGGATAAATTATTACCAAGTTTGTAACTGAGCAGAGCTTCCACCTCCCATAGCGCTGAAGAAGCACAGGTACGTTATGCCACCAAACATGGTCACTGTCCTATTGAAATACTGTCATTGGACCTGACCTAGCATATCTGGAACCAAGGCAAATGACCTGTGGTAGCCATTGTTTCTGTCACCCCATTTCTGGGGACATTCTACCACCACTTTAGAAAGCATGGCTAGAAACTAGGAAAAAAGACTCCCTTTGTCCTCTTTCTAGTTGCACTTCATTGTTTCCTGTGGATTGAACATGACAGGAAGCCAGTTGGCAGGGAATTTGGAGAAACACTGTTTATAAGCCTCTAGCTCTGGTAGGTAAGGACGGGATAAAAGGCGAGTGGGAAGCTCACAGGATGCAGGTATTAGTTCATAGTCTCTTCTTGGCAATTCATTTTTCTACCCATGATTTCCACTCTACTTAAACTTTCAACAAATAACCTTAAAACATCCAGTTTCTGCACAACAAACAGCAACCATTTTCTATAAATATGAAGGTAACCTTATTTACTTCATTCAAAAAGTCACACAGGAAGTGAAATGTGACTATGTTATACTAATACCACTTCAAATTTATTTAGAAGTCCGTAGAGAAGTATTATAATGTAAAATTAGTTTGTACCTCCTTCTTGCATAACGTAGTAGGAAAATGGAGTCAAAAATACTGATAATATATAAAATGTATATAAAGCAAGAGACAGGAAAATATGAGAGGTCAGTACAGTCCTTATTTGATACCTACTCATGAGGACATAGTTGGTATTGATAATTTACTTTGCCTATGACTTATTCCATATTCCCTTTGTCTCAGCCAAATCACAGCTGGTTAGTGTTTTTACCTGTTGCAATTACCTGAAATCTTATTTCTGAAAGTTCTGATTACTTATTGTCCCTATTTTTATTGGATTAATCTCATTTTCCAATAATCCCTAGCGTGATACACAGAAGTACAAAGAGACAACTAAGAGGATCCTCAGCTGTCCTGGTAGTGCTGGCCTCTGTTGGGCAGCAACGTTCTATTTCTACCTGAAGATCCAAATAAATTAACTTCAGCATGGTATAGTGACTGGGGCCCCGTTATTTGCCCCTTGATTCAGGGACATGAGAAATTTTAAAAACAGGATTCCCAGCTTTGATTTTAGTGAAAACAATACTTTTATGTCCACAAATTTTCCTCCAGAAGCTAAAACTGCTAAACAACAACAGTTCCTAAATTTATGGGAACAGGAAACCCACAGTTTTGAGTGTGTTCCTAGAAGCATTGGTGACAGGAGTCACTTCCACTCTTGATTCTAAACTTTTGCTGTAGGCCATGAAGGGAACAGCTCAATACGTACAACAAAAGTCCAAACCTACATCAGACCTGCACAGTATCAAATGGAATCTAAGTCCTTTCCACCAGCTCTTAAGACCAGCTATTCAGACTGATGTTACATGCTGTCAATAGTGACTTACAAACAGCAAGATGGCAACACCGCCTAACTACCTTGTCATGCAATTCATTTCTGTACTGAAGTAGACCATCTAATGAAGCCCAGTCTCACGTATAACCCTGTTATTTCAGTACCAGGGCTACCATCATTTCTGTTGCCATCACTGACAGGACAAAACTTCTTTCCTCCTTCTTCTACCTTTTGATCTCTAGTACTTCTTTCTCATTAGCAGAAACTAACAAAAAAGCATCTGGAAAAAGGTGTGAAATGTAATAAACATGTCCCAGCTCCACTGATGGAGAAGAGCCTTGGAGAAGGCAGATGTGTGCAACCAAAGAGCAGCAAACTCACATGACGTCGTTGGGACAGAGCCCTTAGAGAACCGCAGCGGAGCAGAAGCACTCATTGTAACTCACTGCTGCTCCCGACCTCAAACTCCTACCAAAACTTTAACTTAACTCTTTTCTGCTCTAAGATGCGGCCTTCACTAAAACGACTGAAATGTTTAATTTCTTAGCGGAAGGGCAAGATACAGTTTTACAGAATACAACCATGAAACGACAAAAATAACTCAACAACCAGGGATCTAAAATTTATGTAGCATTTAGTAATGGCCAAGAACTTTTTCTAATTATTTTACATATATTGTCTCCTAGGACTCTCAGACCATCCTATAAGTAAGCACTGAGAGGGTTCTTATCTCACTGGTGTGGAATATGAGATGTAAAATGTTAATTTCCCCAAGGTAAACCAGGTAGATCAGGCCCCAGAGTGTGACTGACCCATCTCTCCCAACTAACCTCACTGCCATACCCAATGCCTCTTATGACACAGTGACACATTTTTAGAGCAGTGCTCTGGGATTAAATATAGCTTTCTTTTTCCATTGGGCTTTATTATCAACCTATCTAAGTGAATGATTTGACTAAGTGAATATATACTAAGTGCCTAAAACCACAACTTTTGCCTGATTTCTTGTTACTGTGAACTATGCCTGGAACAGCTGTCACGGAAGGAACATCACAATGTCTGGAACTTGTTAAGTGAACAGTAAATGTACATCATACAAATACATGAATCACTCCTCCCTGCAAAGGTGTTCTGTGTATCTATGTTGTTTCATATGGAATAAGCCCACTCTTTTCTATATGGTTTCTAAGAAACTTTCTTCAATGTGAGATTACCTAAAAATTATTAAACTACATCTTTCTTTCTATCTCAAATTAGGGAAAATTACCCAACTGCAATATCTGCTGCATATTATAAAATAGAAAAAGACAAAACCTACTGACTTTTAAAGGAAACTAGACAAGGTTACTGAGCTCTGAAGCCCAACTGATAGTACACAGACATTCTCTCAGGTCAGACGCACGGATACAATGAGCCCCAAGTAAGGGTTTGACTTCTAGTGCCCTCTCTAAAGTCTTGAACACACTTTAATTATCTTTGAGTTATGAATATTGAAGCCAATTAGAATAAGGTTATAGTTTCAAGGGTGGACCCATAAAAGGATCCTCTGCTTCTTACAGCAAACACCAAGAGGGCCTTTAGACAGGAGGCTGCCCGGTCCTGGACCTATCTGTAATCACAGCTCTAATTCTCCTTGTCCTCAGCTAACAGAAATCGAAGTTGTAATGTGGGCATTACTATCTCTTTGTGGAAAAATATAATTAATGACGAACGTCCTGATTGTCCCTCGTCCCAGTAATAGGTCCGGACCAAAGTAAAAGACAAAGGAGTCCTCTGATGCAATCAGTAAGATAGAAGCAATGTCCCTAAGGGCCCCTTCTCCAAGTTAGTTTTTCTTCTTGTTCTTCTCTTTCCTACAGCTCCCATTTTTCATTCCTGCTTTTAGCACCCTGAACTGAGAGACTGCATCCCTCAGTGCCCAAGAAGTGACCGGGAAGACCTCCCCAGCTCTGAATTTGGCTCCCTTCTCTGCTGTGCCTTGTCACGTTCCTGCAAGAACTGGCCCACCACTCCTTGCCCTAAACCCTAACTTACACTGCTGCTTCAAGTGATATTCAGTTGGAAAATGACTTTTAATATCACCAATTTCAAATTCATTATTCCATTTCTGGTCCTTATAGAAGAGTCAGACTCATTCACGAGCAGAAAACTTACATGTGAGCCAGTTACCCAGGTGCTGATCTTTAGTTCTGGTTTCTAAAGTGCACATGTGTTTTCCTTTCTTTTTATTAAATCTTAAGTCACGCCCTTCACAGCTAACCGCCAGCTGCATCCTCCCAGCAGAATCTCTTTAGTGTGACAGGCAAGTACATTATGCTAAGTAGATAATCAGTACAATTAACTGAAAAGGTTATAATTTCATCCTGTTTGGTGGAGTTGGCCTGTCATAAACAATTAGATGAAAATAGACCTCAAACTTCTCTCTACAAAACTGACAAAATAAAAAAGTAGAAGAACAAGATGAAAAAGAAAGAAAAAGAAGACAGCTAGAAACTTTTAACTTGGTCATAGTAAATGTTCTGAAATTTCACTGCTGGCTAATACACTAGAAACATTTAGTAGATGAGTGCTTTCAACTTAGTTAAAAACATTTAGCTTCTGAATACAAATACTGAAACTATAAATGTTTTAAAAATTGTATATGGAAAAATTTCAAGCCACAGGGGATGATCAAAAATATAATCTGTCAACATCCACAACGAAATGAGAAAAATATAGAAATAGTTCTGCTAATAGTTCTGAGTTCTAGCCTTCAATTTTGTTTGTCCACATGCTGGGCATTATAATTGATGTAGAGCTGTGTGTTTGCACCCTGGCATCTTTTCTGCACTGACATCCTGATTTGCTATGGGATTTGACACAACTCACATTACCTTCTCAGTCACCACTCTCATTACTAATACAATTAAAAGCGCAGAACAAACTAGTAGAGTATTCTCTAAAGCTAACGTTCTTTCATTATACAAAAATTCCCCAAAGTAAGGATGAGCAGACTTTAGTGACAAAAATTATTCAATGGCAGTATTATTACTATTACTAGAAAAGAGATTTGCCATTTGATAACATTCCTTTTTATTTCTTTCTGTTTGTACTATATTTCTTGCTATTTCAGATAAAAATAAATGATAGTTATTTTCAAATGTTTGCCTTCAAAAAACTTTCAGTCTGACTGGTAAAGCAGAATTTAAACAAGTTACACAGAGAAAGAACCTAAAATATACTGGATGAAAGATGTGGACCCAAAGTCCAAGGCCACCAAATCTGTCTCTCCTAAGAAATGAAAAATCCTGTAGTTATGTCATAAGTATTCTTATGATATTTTTCAGAATTTCTTATGATTTTTCATACCCTAAAACAAACTATAGGTATTTTATTCTCATCAGATCAGATCTTTCTATAGTGTGGAAGAACCTGAAAACAAAATGAACAGTGTGGACACAACTGAAAACAGTGTCTCCTCTTATGTGTATCTTTTATACTGTCATGACATAAACCTCACTTTTTCCCAGAAAGTATGAGGAGTGACTATCTTTTAATATATTTTACTTCTTTTCAACAGTTTCCCTAAAACCAAATCACCATGGTCAAGACATAATTCTCTTCTTTCTATTCCTAAATTAATTGGTATTTTTGATTTGCTTCTATTAAATTATTTCTCAGGCTTGTTACCAAAAAAAAGCTTTGCTTAGTGCATGCCCTTCCGTGATCCATGACTACTCTGCACAGTGTACAGTTTACTCATGTGCCTCCTCGGTAAACAGAAGACCTCCGTCAGCGCATGGGTGCTGAGTCAAACAGCAGCTCCTGTGTAGTGTGGTACACAGTATGTACTAACAGTAGACACTACTGACTTCCTGATTAAAAACCATTCTTCCCCCTTTGATGTTTCTAATGCAGTTAGATTTCTCTCAAATGTACATTTTTAAAAAAATAGACCCGCGTGGTTCAGGAAAGAGCCCCTCACCTCTGTTGCAGTGGATGAATCACATTCTAAAAGGAGTGGTGATAATCTTGTTCTTTTTTCTAGGTGAATGAGATTTGGTGGTACATGGGAAGGAAAATTTATTAACACAACCAAATTCCTAGGGTGCTATTTCTAACTTTGGTTACATGCAAAGATGGGATTGTGGACCAAGGTTCTTTCCATCTTCTGCCAGCAGGCTGACTTCATTCCCACACTGGCTCCTCTTCCATTTGTCAGATCGGCAGCTCTCTGTTCTCAGATGTCACCCACGAATGAAGAAATGCAAAACAAAAACTATAGCTAAGGAGGTACTAGGGAAATCTTTCAGTGTTATTATAAAAGCTTTTGTCTTCCCAGAAAAAACAGACACAGAAAGAAAAAGTTACTCTCCTCTGCTAACTATTTTCTTCTTTTAATGTGACATCTTGGACACTGGCTGCCATGTTGCAGCCATAAGTAGAACCAACTGTAAGAAAAAGCCAACATACTAAGGAGGGACACATTAGAGAACAGAGCAATCCTTAGCCACTCTTAGCAGCTCTCCTACCCAAAACCTTACTATTTCTTAAATTTTTGCTTTTTGTTTAATTGTATAGGATTTGATTTTAATGTCAAATTTCCAAAAAACTATAATATTCTTTCCATAAGGCATGAACTATTCAAACTATAAAGAGATTACTGGAATTTAGAAAGGATTAAATATACTTAACTAAATTAGGACATCTCAATACTGTACTATGGGCCTTTTGAGCCAGATAATTCTTTGTCATGAAGGGTGAACCTGTCCACTGCAGGCTGTTTACCGACATCTCTCGTCTCTTCCCAATAGATGCTAGCAGCACCCATCACCCAACTCTGATAATCAAAGAGTCTCCACCCTTGCCAACTATCTTTGAGAAACCAAATCAGCCCCAGGTGAAGGGTACTCTTATATTATTCTTTTGTAGAAAAGTCACCGTTGGGTCAGGGCATGAAGTGGTTTTTCTCAAGATCACACAGCTGAAAGTAGTAGAGGGGAATAGAAATTCGGATATAGTCATTTTCTACATGTGGTCACCTGTGACTACACTTTATCAACAGAGCTTGGTAAACTAATGAATCAAGTAACAAGATATGAATGGAATAATGGAAACATAGTAATAAAGCATTAAGCTTCCTGTATGTGACCAGAATTCAAAGCAAGAGTTTCCAACAAGATGCTGCTTTTTCATATCATCCCAGGCCCGGCAGGTAGACGGATTCCTGGGACCTTGCTTCTCCTATCTCCTCACTTTATGAAGCCCAAAATATAGTTTCTGCTTCACATTGTAAGACAGCTTTTCTAGCTCTGTTCATGTCTCCATGTGAGTCAGGGGGAAAAAGGAGAGGAGGGAGAAAGTGTACGTAATGTGGAGTGAGCACTGAGAATGTGTATAAGAAAAGCTTTGCATCTAGGCTATAGATGTAGCTATCCTGGTGGGTCAGCTGGAGACTCTGCCAGCCAAGTGTGTGGCTTGGAGGCAGGCCTTGTAGCCCAGGACATAAGCACGTTTTCTGTGCTGTACGTAAGCATTCCCAAGCCTCCTATTCTACCTACCAGCTCAGCTGTCCCCAAGTCTATCAGCTCAAGTGGAACCTGTACTTCCCTTGACCTAATTTTTGAGCTCCTTTCTCATAGTATGCCTTTTGCTCTCCTTTAGTATAGAACACCTTTGTTCTCTTTCTGTATTTAAGACAATGTGCTCCTTTAATAAACAGAGTGTTCATCAACCCTCTCCTTATGTGTGCCTACAACGCGAGTCTTCTTTCATCAAAGCAGAAGTCTTCAATGGAGATCAGTCCCAATACTTGCTAAGAAACGATTTCCCCAGTAGTGACTGGGGAGCCCCAGTGTTAACTGGGAACTACACATGCTCTTCTACCTCTTAGGATATATCCAATCAGCCACACCATTTCCGCTTTCTTCCGGGGATCAGAATCTAGCAACAACGTGAGCTAGGGACAGGATTCATCACTGGGAACAGCTATCTCACCAGTTAGCATTCATTGTTGTACAACTGAAGAATATTGAGGAAAATATGGCAGGACACAAGGGGATTCTCAATGCCAGCAAGGACTGGGAAAGAGAGATGAGAGGGAAGGAAAGCAACAGGGAAAAAGGAAAGGAAGAATATAAATGCAAACTGCTGGCACCTAGTAATTCTCTGCCAGTGTTTGACCTTTGCTTTGCGCTTTCAATCCCTTTTCCTGTTATGGAAGTAATTATTTAAGTGCCACTACTAGCTATTCTGCATATAATAGGAGAGTATTAATTATTTAAAACTAACAGCAAAGCCTAAATATAACTAAAGTAAATATATTAAAATTAAATGCATATTTTCTGGTATTTTAAGTTAGAGAGAGAGGATCTGTCTCTTCAATCTACTTCAAACAGGACTTCCAGGTGAAACTTAATTATTACCACTTTTTTTTTACTATGGAGCTATATCCTGCTGCTTTCTGACATTAATTCATCATGTCTACTGGGCCTACAGCCTTGACTTCTAAGCTAGTTACCCAGCAAAGCTGCAGGAGCAACATATTATTTTTTTTTATTTCATTCTCATTTCACAGCAGATGGGTTAGCGAATATGTTGCCTGACAGATAGTTATTAAAGGCATTTGCTGGTCAGTGACAACCAGTGTGGATTTTTGTTTACAAGGCTAATCATGCACTAGAAGGCTACATTTAGTGAATATCTGGAACAATCTACCTTGTCTCCCTCCATTAAAATTCAAAGTTAAATTTTCTTTTTAGTTTCAGATTTATAATGAATAATTTTAATTAAGATCCTGGTACTTAGAAAACTGTGTCAAGGAAAAATATTCACCTAACTATTCATTCCTAAAGTGTCAGGGAGTGTCAGATGTTTAAAATAGTAAATGATATTGTATCCTGTAGGAGCCTAATGAAAGGAAGGTTCTCAGATCTCCAACATTGCCCATAGGATGTGCTTCTGGCAGTCCAGTCTCAGATAGGCATTTTTTTTTCCTCTCACATGGAACTCTACCCTTAATGGGATTATTCTTTTGCTATAGAATTTCTGGTTATGTTACCTGTCCTACTCTTTGTTTGTAAGCTGTATGTCTCAGTTACTTTTCGCTCATTACTGAGACAAAATACCCAACACCCAAGGTTAAAGGAGGGAAGGTTTATTTAGCCCATAGTTTGTAGAGGAGTCAATCCATATAGTCAGCTGGCTCTGAGGTAGGGTGGCTTAGCAGAGTGGCAATGGATCATGGCAATGGAAGATACCAAAAGCAACAAGAGAAAAGGGGAGAGAGAGGACAAGCCTCTTTCTGTCCCTTATACCATATGCAAGCTATCCTTCCTTAATCCCAGACCCCTTAATCCCAGCACTGTACTCCAAATCACACACCCTAGATTCAGCCCCATCTGAACATGCATGAGGCTTTAGGGGGACATCCAGACACAAACAGTAACACTGTGTGCATAGAAGAATCAGTTTAGTAGTCACTTATCAGTACCATAAACCTAGCACAAAAGTTAGATAAGTGAATAGGACACAAACTCCAGAAAGCTCATCTGTTATATTTAGTTCAAAAAAACTGTAAGTAATTGAAATTTATATTAAAGTTTAGTTATGGAAATAATGCAGATTATAGAGGCCACCGAAAGCCTCATGAAAGAAAGTAATGAGAATCTTTATCCAAAAAGCATCAAATGCCTCAGCAAGAACCCTTCTTACTACTCTAATTAGCTTCAACTTGTGCACTAACACACAACGTCAAAGAAAGGGACAACGCTGAGATCATTAATTCCACCTCGAACTAGTAAAATTATACGACGTTTGCAACTTTTAAGAGTTGGTTCTCAAATAGTTCTGTTCTCTGAGAAATGCCTGTGTCAGAGATATCTGCTTGAGTGGCTAATGCCTTCTTTGTACTCTTTGGGATACACTGACCTGGGATGGATGAATTCACACTGGCTGACAAGCTGGCAGTTCTACAGCTGCAAATGTCACTGTGAGACAGATTTGATCAGCTGAGCCTTCACAGTAACCTGGAAAAGATGAATTAAAATATGAAAATGTAAGTTATTTTGTTTCATAATAAAGTGCATATTTAAACCAGGTGAAATATTTATGTAAATTTAGCACATTTTGCAGACATTAAGTTTAAATATTGTAGACATTTCATCTAGATAAATTTAAAATGGGTTCAAGAGCCAATTCTCATGTTCTTTTTCTGTATAATACTGTATTGTCTTACTCTTTCTGAAAATGTTAATAAAAATAACCAGAAGTGGTAAAACTTATTGTGCAATGTGAATGCGCTAATGAATTTTGGGGTACAAGCAATAGGCCATTAGAATAAGGTAGTATGAATTTATGCTTTTCCTCTCCTTCATTCCATTGTATTTTTCTGCTTACTTAATATTAACTATTAAGATATACATTGTATTTATTCATGTTTAAGTAACACTTGTGGAGAAACTTTTTCTTAAATGCTTCTGTAAAATAGCCTACACAAACACAGACTTATTCATTGAATTAGTCTTACTTTTTTCTTATTTTCTACATTTTATCCTTCTCCTTAATGGGCATTTGTGCATTGTTCTGCACACAGATTCCTGGTCTACTTATGTCAAAGGCAAATCAAACATACGTGCCATTTTTCAGTCAATCTCTTCTAAAGTATGAACAGAATCATTTCCTGTTGTACTAGCATTGAAGACTAGAAACCATGAAGACAAAGAGACACGAAATGCTCAACATTTTATAGAGGTAGCCAAATAACCAGGGGAAATAATGACTTATGACACTTTGAGAGATCTTTAAACAAGCTCTGACATTCTCTCTGTGTCTTTCTCCATTTCACAGCCCATTCTTTGATCATTAGGAGAGCTACATATACAATGTAATCACCGTAGTTATGAGTTACTGCCTATCTGATATTGCTGGAGTTGTAAGCTTGTCATCCCCAAAGGAGAAAAATAAAGGTGCTTCCTTACCAAGGTAGGAGATGAAAATTCCAAGAAATTTCATTTGTAGAAATAGTGGCTGTCTTCAAGATTGTTGAGTGAAACTCCTGACTGGAGTTTGTTTTTGCAGATTTGCTGACTTGCCTTATAAACTTATGTAAGAATCAGGAAAAGAAACATAAAGAAAATGTGGCAGGACAAAGATCCCATATTACATTTTGGAGCAGTAAATGTGTGTGCGTTTGCAACATGCCAAGGAGAAGCGTAGTTGGAGTTCTGGAGCACGTCAACATTATCATCCAAAGGCTGGAAAGGGCTCCGCAGGAGCAGTGAAGGGTTAGAAACATCAGGCTAGAACCTCTCCAGGAAAGGCAGCAGGGAGACGGCTCCTCACAGAATTCCTCAGAGAATTCGCAATAAGCCCCATTTGGATATCTGCCATAACAGGGTGTCTCTTGGGCATTAAGTTTAGCTATGAACATTATAACATCTGAAAGAAAACAAGCAGTAGATGGCCAGGTAGTACTAGCGTGTTTTATATCGCTTTTTCCAGATTCCCAAGTCCAGAGAAGAGAAGACCAAAGGTGAAAATGAAGGAATAATAAAAACACGCACGACTCCCAGTTCCCAAGGACAATATGGAAGAACGGGGAGTCAGCGGCTCACAACCCTCACCAATGAGATCTTTCAGTCTATAAGGCCTCCTGGATTCCCCTGGGAAGAAAAGCTAAAACTCATTGAAATTTACATTAACCCTGAATGTGACAAACTTTGACTTTTATAATACTAAGTCATTTCCAAATTTTTATTTCTAATTAAAATCAATAATCATGTGTTACAAATATACAAATAATGAAAAGATAATATGCCATGCCTTCCATTCCCCTAGAGATGACCTTTAATCAATGTTTTTGAACATTTTATTCAGTTTCTTGTATGAAGGGATCACTGTGTCTTTTATAAAGGATTCACTTGTCTCTTTCTCCTTACACATAAGTTATATTCGGAGTGCCATCTACTGCTGTGCACCTTACCAATTGTCTTGTTTACTTTTTTCTCGTTGCTGAGACAAAATACCCAACACCCAAAATGAAGGAAGGAAAGGTTTATTTAGCTTACAGTTTGTGGAGGTCTCAGTCCATACTTGGCTGGTTCAAAGGCAGAGTGGTGCAAAGCAGAAGGCAAACTGTTTAGGGCAGCAGAGCACAGCAAAAACCACCAGAGCAAAAGCGGGAATAGCAGCCAGCAGCCTCTTCTCTTCCCTTACATTGTAAATAGCCTACTCCACCCAGGGGTCATGAACCTCTCACACAATCTCCATGCCCTCCTCTTCCATAGGCTCAGGATGTTTACAAAGGAAGCACCCCAGCTTCCTCCTGAGTCACTCGGCTAAACCTCTAGATTCCCCAAGTTGACATAATGTATTAACCATAACATTCCACCCCTTGTCAACTTGGGAATCAGACACATTTTCTTAAACCAGTTGCCAGATACAAAGACATGCTTATATTAGAACCGTAACATTTTTCCCCCATACAAATGAAAATTGAACACCTCCAACATTTAAAGGAACAAAATAAATATTACCATTCCAAAAGACACCAACAGGGTAATATTGAGCATTGGGACCAAAACAGTTTTAAAATCCAGCAGGGCTAACATTTTGTCCTGTAATTTTATATCCAGCATCTGAAGCACTTGTGGCACTTTGTGAGCTCTAAAGGGCTTGCGTGAATCCACCCCTATGGCACTTCTGTTGGTTACAGCCTCTACAGCTTTTCTCTTAGGTCTGCTTTGCTCCCCAGCTGTAGCTTTTCTCAGATGATCCACGCTCCTGTCTTTTTTAAACTTTTGAGGTCTCCAGGGCACCTTTTGTTTTACATTCACAGCCTCACATATTGTCCTATCAGGGGCACACTGCCTGGTCTCCCAGGCCTTTTGAAATCTGGGTGGAAGCCTCTTTAACATTAGAACTCTTGTATTTTCCTTGCACCTAAAGCCAGGGCCATGTGGATGATGCCAAGGTCTGCTGCCACCTGGAGAAGTAGCCAAACTTTTCTCTCTCTTGGCCATAGGGGTCGAGTGCCTGGATCACTGGGCACACTGAATCCAATTCTGAGGAGCAAATTCTCTATGCCACCTCTGTCCTGGAACCTGGTGCGGCCGCTGCCGCCATTCTGGAACATGATACTCTTTAGCTTCCTTCTCAAGGCAAGGTCTCTCACCTTTACAGTTTTGAGGCTGCAAAGGGTGGAGACTTGCTGCTTGTGATGCCCGCAGGCCATCTTTTCTATTCTGTTGTTCCTTCACAGCAAGAGAGACCTCCTCAGCCTTATCTTTGCAGTCCACAGATTTAATGGAGCTTTCTTTCTGGCCAAACTCACAACATTTTAAATCATCCTGCTGGGCTCTTTGCTCTTGATTGTCAATATAAATCTGGCTAAAAGCCCCCAACAATAGCCATGTCACTGCCCCAATATTTGACTGCCTTGAAATTTCTTTTGCCAGATTAATCAGTTCATTGCTGCTCTTAATCTCAGTCTTAGGCAAAGTCTCTGGACACGAGCAAAGTGCAGACAAACTTCTGCCAAGCCATAACATACATCATTTGGAGTCCAACAGCCAATGCAGTCCTTTTTTCCAACAGAAACTTTCCAAACCCGGTCCTTATCAGCTGGATTTCCATTGGCCTTCTGGTCCTCTGAACTCTGACCAGAATCTCCCATACAGAACAGCCGAAGGCGTTCCAGTGCATCCCTTTTAGGTGACATCTCTGAACCTTTTCAAACTCTTCCCATAAGCCATTTTCAAAGGTTCTTGAAACACATGGTCAGGTATAGCCACAGCAATGACCCCACTCCTGGTACCAAATTTTGTCTTGGTTACTTTTTTCTCATTGCTGAGACAAAATACCGAACACCCAAAGTGAAGGAAGGAAAGATTTATTTAGCTTATAGTCTGTGGAGGTTTCAGTCCATACTTGGCTAGTTCAGAGGTAGAGTGGCACAAGGCAGAAGGCAAACTGTTCAGGGCAGCAGAGCACAGCAAAAACCACCAGAGCAAAAGGGGGAATAGCAGCCAGCAGCCTCTTCTCTTCCCTTACATTGTAAACAGCCTACTCCACCCAGGGGTCATGAACCTCTCACACAATCTCCATGCCCTCCTCTTCCATAGGCTCAGGATGTTTACAAAGGAAGCACCCCAGCTTCCTCTTGAGTCACTCAGCTAAACCTCTAGATTCCCCAAGTTGACACAATGTATTAAGCATAACACCAATATTAGGCAGCTATTTCCACATCAGAACAAAATGAACACTCCTATTCATTGTATGTTTGTATATTACATGCAATGTACTTAAGAGATTTTTAAGCCACGCTTGAACTCTATAAACCCTGCAAGTTTCCAAAAGATTATTTTATCTACAAGACAGTATATGTGATTTGACAAAGTTTAATCACAGATTATAATTTGAAAAGGAAATTAAATTCATACCCTGCCAAGTTCTGGCTGTTTAACAGTTTTTCCACTAAAATCTATGTTTGTTCTCAAACTTTATGCTTAGTTCTGTGTATTCACTTAGCTCTTTCATGCTTATTTCCAACAGAGTAGACTTAAATTCAACTATAATTATTTTCCCCAATAAAATTATAATAATTATTTTACTACAGTTATTAAAAGTAATTATTTTATTATTATTTTCCCCAATAAAATATGCTTATTTCTTCTCTAATCCCCCATTTTAAATAAGGTCCATGGCTTCCAGGGAGGCAAACTATCAGGCTCCATCCTACACTTTCTGCTAAGAAGTGTGCTGATAGGGTGCTCAGGTTTGAGACAAGGCCAACAGCCCCACTCCTACAAGATATGGATGATCTCTTTTAAAATTCTGTTCTATGACAAAGTGGGTAGCGCTGTATCTGACATAGAATCCCAGAGTCCAAGCTTTTCATGTCTACCCAGCTCCATCTACTTCAAATCACCTTGGGCCATTCCTGAAACACAGTCCCACAGGGCGGATCACCCATGTCAGAGCGTCATTTAAATACTTTGTATTATTTCTTACCAAACTAGTGTCCTCCACCCATAAGGGAGATTGAATAATGTGGCGCAAAACGTTTGCTTGGGCTGCAGATTTCAGTGTGCAATAAGCAGTCAATAATCCTTCCTTTCCATTTCCCCAGAACATGTTGATAAGGCCTTGGGTTCAGTGGATGGGGAACATCTAGTTCGAGTAGACCAGGCTGAGATAGGATAAGCCAGGCAGAGAAATTAATATCTGTCTCAGTGGTTGGACAGGTGTGGAATAATTTTCAAGCAGAAGTAGCCTTACCCTCTGTCACTAATCGCAAATAGGATGAAAGAGAGATTTCTGAAGGGTCATTCTTATCTCACTGGAACTTTTTAATTGTATTCACTGTCAGAGTGCCTTATTTCCTTTAGATATGTTAGAAATCACCTTATGTTTTCAGTATTAGAATAGATGTTGGAGGAAAGATGAGATGGATTAATTTAGAGAAATGTTATACAATGAAAAAATAACCAGAGATAAAGTAATTTGGTTTTAGTATAGTGAAACAAGACACTTATTTCATAGTACAACTTTGGAATATATTAAAATTAGAGTATCAAGACTGGTACAATATCACTCCATTCACAGGAAACAGCAGACACACCCCAATTTAATATATTCTACAAAATAACTGACCAATAGTTTCCAAAGGGCCAAGGTCATAAAAGATCATGAAAGTCTGAGGAACCCTCTTAGATGAGAGAGGAAAACAGAGATAAATAAACATAGTGCAAAAGCCTGGAATGGATCCTTGAACTGAAAACTTTAGTGGTTAAAGTGGAAAAGTTTGAATATGGAAAGGGTTTAGTCAATATTACTGTGAAAATATTAAATTTTCTGATATTTATCATTGTGTTATTTTTATGTAAGGTGTTATAAATAGAAAATCTGAGTAGAGTGTGAAAAGGATTTTCTATATTAATTGACATCTTTTTGGTAAATCCAAAATTAATTCAAAATGATAAATATTAAAGGACAATACCATTAAAACATATATGCTATCTATATGTATATATATATAATCTATGTCTCTCTGCCTTTTTCTTTCTCTGTCTGTCTCTCTCACAAACACACATAGGCACACAAGTACACAACATTCTGAAAACACTTCCGCAAAAAATCACATAGAAAAATCAAGATTAAAAATAATAGCCTTTTCTCAGAAAAAGAAAGAAAAAGCTGAAAACCAGAATGGTAGAATGAGTTGTACTGACAACACCACTTTCCTGAGACAGTTTGCTGATGTCAATGGTTTTCAATCCTCAGTGCACATAAAAGTCGCTTGGATAACTTTTGAAAACACATGGCTGGGCCACTCAGTCAGTTTCAGACTCCATTGTACTGGGTTGGTGCCCATAAATTTGCATTTCTAGGAAGTTACCTGGCCGTGCAGATCCTTCTGATCTGGGCAGCCCAGACTGAGAACAGGGAACTGGAAGATAAAGTTAATGCATTATGCACTTCTGTACCCACCACTCCACAAAGCTGCTCTTAGCAGGATTGAATTGTATGTGAGATAACTACAAAGAAAACTTAGGGCACAGCAAAAATTTTGACACAAAGATGAAGGCCCAGTCGGTCACAGCGGCACCCTCGGAGGGGCTGAGGCAGGAGGAAGGATGTGAGCTCCAGGTCAGCCTGGGCTATTATACAACAAGACCCTGTCTCAGAAAAAAGAAAAAAATCAGGAAAAAGAGATTCCTAAAGAGAGTGGCATAGGAAAATAAAACCATTAAGAGGAAATAATGGTAATGACAGAATTTTATACCAATACCTGTCACAGAAAAGAATCAAATGAATAAATTTTCTCATAGAATTGTACTACGCATAAACTCTTTAATAAAAGATGAGTATAAGGAGAAAGGAAAATTCAACGGAAGAAGAAATGATGGGTAATCAATAGTTATACACTAGGTAAATAAACATTATAAGTTAATAACTATTATATTTAATAGGATAAACAATGTAGAAGTAGATTATTAGAAAAAGTTTTATGTACAAATATGCACAGTTAAAGTAAACTGATATTTTATTGTTAACAACGGGTTTGCAAAGATCACTCTAGATGATTTTCTGCATTATCTGAATATGGCGCAATTGTCCCTTGGAATCTGTGGGGCACTGATTCTAGGACCTGTGTAAGTATCAAAATCTATGGGCACTCAAGTCTCTCATATAAAAAGCACAGTATTGGCATATAACCTACCACATTTCCTCTTACAATTAAATCATCTCTAGATTACTGATCCCTAATTCAATAATGCTATACAAGTAAGAGTTACACTATATTGCTGAGATATTAACTGGAAGAGAAAAGTATGAACATGTTCAGCATACATGTAAGTTTTCTATTTTGCATATTGTTGATCCACAGTCGTTTGAATTGACAGGTGTGGAACACACTGGATGAGGCCTAACCACACTTGTTATTGGAAAACAAACAAAATACCCCAACTATTCTTAGCCTGAATTTACAAGGTCTGAGAAATGAAAACAAAACCTGTGTGTACATTTCCCTGTTTACAGCGCAGACATTTACTGCCACTAACCTCGAATAAACCCGTCAGCCCTTTCTGTCTTCTGCAGTTTCCATGATGCCACAATAGTGCACTTGACTGTATCTCAAGAATTACATAAGCTTTCTTCACTTTTTGTCATTATTTTTGTGTTTTCCTCCTCTTGTTCAGGTAATTGCAAGTGACCTATCTTGGAGTTTATTGATTCATTTTTCTGTTTGATCGAGACAGCTATTGAAGTTAGCTATTGAATTTTTCAATTCAGTTATTGACTCTTCAACCTCAGAATTTCTGGGGTTTTTTTTAAAGGTTTCTTTATCACTGGCTCCATTCTTATTTTATTGCTATATTTTCCTGATTTCATTTAATTGTCTTCTTATATTCTTTTGTAAGTTATTGTTACTTTAGTAAAAGTTTTTAAAACTTTTAATCACACTATTCACAAACCCACATATTTTGAATCCATTACTGAAGATTTAGTTTATTCCTTTTGTAGTCACCTAGGTCCCTGCGTGTGCCTAAGAACTTTGCATTGGTATCTGTACATCTGAAGAAGCGCCCTCCTCTTCTCTTCTTTATGGACTGGCTTCAGAAGGAAAGATATTTTCCTAATTAGCCAGCTAGAGGTTCTAGGAGTCACTTACATGTTTTCTGTAGGTACACATGCTCCATCCCTCCCTTTTCTCACGGGAAGAAGTCTCAGGTGTGTGTGTTCTTTCTCAATTTCATAGGGCCATGCAAACCTCTGTAAGCCTCCCACCTCATTTCTCTAGGGCAGTGTTTTGAAGTGCTGTGCTATTACTTAAAATCTCCATGTCTTTGTTCCTGAACGAGAAGTGGCTGGATCAACTACCTTCTCCCTGTGCTACAGAGTTGTGCAAGATGCTGAGAGCTGCAGGCCACTTCTCCGCACCTGCGCTGCGCTGCTGGGAGGCTCCATGCTGCACTTCTCCGCCTTCCTTGTAAAGGAGGCTCCAGATTGTGCCCCTTCTCCAGTCCCATAACACCTTCGAGGCTACTCAAATGAGGGGATCTAAATAATTAAGTAACTGCAGCTGGAACAATGAACATCCCAAGAGAAAACAACCTTTCCACTGTTTGTAGAAATCACACTAACAGCTCATCTAGGTACACACAGTTACAACAACCTAATAGGTTTTGCAGAATTTCTAACAGGTTGATGTGTCAAAAATGACCAGTTTCTTTCCCTTTCACAATACTTATTATATCTTTCAGATTTTTTTAAACAGACATCCATTTACGAAATAGCATAAAAACAGTACAACCAATACTGAACTACAGACAAAGTGGTAGGAAATGAACAATGGTTGTTGTATTACATATTGATGTCTTCAAAGGGGTTTCTCAGGAAAACAAATAGAGACATGCAAAATTGATCAAATAATTAATATTAACGGATCCTTTCAGTAAAGTGATAGAAGTCAGTGCCATTGTTAATTTCCTATCATCTTCTTTTTTGAAATTCTGTATAATTGCTATTGTTTTATATTGTTTTGTTTTTGTTCTTTTGCTTCTTTTTTTTCTCTTTAAAATGAAAATTAGAGGACAACCCTCTCGGGCCCCCCTTCTGTCCTTCTCTTGGACTGAAGCTTTCTTTCCCCCAATATATCTATTCTGCTGTTAAAAAATTAATTAATTAATTAAATAAAAATTAAATAAGTAAATAAAAATGACACATTCCCACCTCAAACATCATTTTGTACAATTTTTGAAAAAAGTCACAGAATCGAAAGCATGACAGAAATGCTTTCTCTTGCTTTCATTTCCGTACTCCTTTTTACTTACCCCTTAAATGATCTAACTTTCGTGAAAAGTAATTTATGAACTTATAGCTTCAAAGTCACAAAGCTAAGTGCACTCTATGTAAAGATAAAGTGAATTTAAGCATCACATTCTGTACACCCAGGCACTGGGGCAGGCTAAGGCACTCATAAATCTCACATTGATCTCCAGAAGAAAGATGAGGGAGCATGACGGATGGGCCACGAGCTTCTCCAGGACCTATTTCTGGAAGTGCGTGTCTCCATGGAACAGCAAAACGCCCAGAACTGTGAGATATAGCACTTGTTCATGTATTCAGCAAGCTCATTCAGCATCACCTGGACGCAAGCCACTTTGTATCCTGGTTGATTTGGAGTACTAACTTATTAAGAACTGCTGCCCAGATCTTATGTATAAACAAAGGCAATAGTTGATAAAATGTCATAAAGAATGTTACAAGGTTTCCACAGTTCAAAGCTGTCCCATATTGTAGCTTGGTATGTTTTTTTAATCTTGAAAATATTCTTTGGTTAAGCAAACAAAATAGGAAAGTTTTATTCTATCACTCAGTGATAATTATTATAAGTGTAATAATAACATCCTCATAAGCACCTATTCTGTCTTACCTCTGTAACTCTATGAGTGAGTCCTGCCTATGCCCATATGGCCTTTTTTATTTTTCTTTATTTTTGCAAAACTTAGCAGAGCAACCCTAACTATTACATCCCTAACTGATAAAAGTAAAGATCAGTTTACTAGGTCATTAATTATTGCCCAAGATACTTCAGATCTCAAAAGTACCAGATACAAGGCAACCCATTTATAACAAATTTGGTTCATGAGAGGAGAGTTTAGAAAAGAATAATCAATATAATAGGAAAAAGACAGAACTGACAAAATTTGAGGGTTCATCTATTTAGCAAATTTTTATTTAGCACTATTCTATACCACTCTCGGAGTAAATGCTAAGGATACCTCGTCAATCAAGATTATAGACTTACCCTCTGATCTTATCCCTTAAAGATCTACTGACAAAGATAAAATAATCAAGAGAATATAAAAGCATTAAAATTAACGTTGTCAACACTGCTGCAAATAAACCAAGCAGATACAACAGCAAAAAAATCAATCAACAATTGTCCACCCAGAGAGTGACATTGAATAGTTTTTTATCAGTTAATACAAAGTCGGCAGTACTATAAGAAATAGTCACAGAGAGGAAGGATAAAACAAGAAGTGCAAGAAAGAAAGTTATCTAAAGGTATATGGTACCACTTATAAGTGACCTTGGGCTTAAAGTCATAATCTGTAGACTACTGGTCAGAGCCCCACGGAATCCGATATGTACAGGTGGCTCAGGATCCATCAGAATGTATCTCTGAGAGTTAGACTACCAGTCCAGGGAGGCTTTGGCAAGAGCAACAGAGAGGAAGAGCAAGAGCAAGAGGAGGTAAAAGACCAGGAAGAGGAAACCAGAGGAGAAAGGGGAAGCAGGAGTAATTGCATAATGAGCCAGACCGAGAGCACTATTTTCTTATTGCTAAGTCAAATTATGCAACAACAACAAAGGAAGATACATTTATTTCAGCACACAGTTTGTAGAGGTTCTCATCTATTGTAAGCTGGCTACAAGGCAGGGGGCATGGCAGAGGGGCATCGCAAAGAAGGAACAGTGCATGGTTGGACAGGCAAGAAGTAGAAAAATGCAACAGGAGTGAATCTGCCTTCTTTCTTTCACTTTCTATGCCACCAAGGCTACAAGCCTATCGATTGGTGCCATCCACAACCAGTGTGGGACTTCCATTACCCACACACAGAACTACGACTAAATCAAATTACTTATCACATTTCCCTAATCCCAGTATCACAGACCCGAATCCAATGTCACACATTTGTGAGTCAGCCGCCTGTTGAAAGCCACCTCTTGTAGAGAATGAGTTGGATAGCATTCTAAGTACAGCAACATATCCTGAAGTTTCTACTTACAAGAAAAACGCATGAAGTCAAGTATACCACCTTTACAAAAAGTAAAAGTATTGTCAATGCCATGATGTTTATTTGAGCCATTATGAAGCATTAAATTATGATATTATTAGCAAATTTGTATGTGAAGAGATAGTGTATTGCAATTAAAAATACACTAGGTGAAAAAGTAGCATTTTGCAAGTTATTGGAATCTGTTACAAATTATAGGGAATAGGAGTCATCAGGTATGTCCTCTTCTCTTCACACTGCCATTCTTAGTCAAACAGAGGATTATGGTGACTTTAGTCAGGCCCACTGCCCAAGGATCAAGTTGCTGAATTGTGCTGAAAGAAAACACCTTCGAAGTAAGCAGGTTAGGTAACTATCATGCAGCCAAGAATTGTATCACCACATGTGGAAGCTAGGTCTGAGTAATATAACTTATTTCAAAATTATTCTCAAACTTTAAGAAAAAGATGTGGGGGACCTCAATTCAGAGACCTCTGATCAGCCAAATTCTTAGCTTTATAAAGCTGTAACTCCATGCTTTGGCAGCATTTCCATGAAAAATCAGGAAGACATTAGAAGAATATTATGTAGATTGCGTGTACTATATATGCTTACATTACTTATTCCTTGATTAAATAATCAAGCAAATAAAATACTCTTACTCATGAATAAGTCATGTTCTCCAGACAGCAAAATGGGGGCAAATGTGATGATCTTTACTAACTCAGTATGGTAAACATGAAATCTAGCTTTATTTTTTTATTTTATTTATTTATTTTTTAAGTATAAAAAACAAAAAGATATTAACAAACAGACACAAAGTAGCATAAGAATAGAATATATATAGAAAATAATATAATAGAATATAAGAATAACAATCGAATCTGAGTTACAGATAAGGTGACAGGGAATCAACAATGGTTGTTGCATTATATATTGATAACTTCTAACTGTATATTCAGGAAAATAGATATAGACATGCAAAATTGATCAGACAATTAATCATTAACTATTCCTTACAATAAAGTGACCTAAGTCAGTAGTACAACTTCTTTTTATAGTGTGAAAGCAAAAAGAACTACATCAACTACAACAGAAAAAGAAAGAGAAAAAAATAAATAAACGAAAAGCATTAACAAAGAGACACAAAGTAACTCAATAAACTTATAATCATAATTGAATTATAGACAAAGCAACAGAAAACCAACAATAGTTGTTGCATTTCATATTGATATCTTCAAAATGTATGCTCCGGAGAACACATATAGACATACAAGATTGATCAAACAATCAGTCATCAACTATTCCTTACCATTCAACGACATAAGTCAATAGTAGAACCATGTTAGCCATCCTGCACATATGTATATACATACATACTTACATACATACATACATAAATTTTTGCCTCATTCTTTTTTCCTTTCCCTCATCCCATCTGTTCTTTACTTTTGAACAGATTTCCTTCATGTTTCTTAGTTTATGTTCCCACCCTCAGGTTCTTAAACCAGTGACACAATACGTTGCCTGCACATGTACCTCTGATTTATTTCACTTATGAGTATGGTGTCTAATTGTGACCATTTGCCTACAAAGGCCCCAAATCTGTCCCTCTTTATAGCTGAATAATCTATTGTATAAAAATGCCACAGTTTTTTAATCCAGTCTTCTGTGGATGGACATTAGGGTTGCTTCCACAATTTAGCTATTACAAATTGCGCTGCTATAAACATGGGTGCACACATATATCAGAGTGGTACGATGCTTTCAGATCTTCTGGGAAAATACCCAGAAGGGGAATAGCTGGTTTGAATGGAACCTCTAGACCTAGTTTGCTGAGGAATCTCCAAACTGCTCTCCACAGTGGTTGCACCAGTCTGCATTCCCACCAGCAGTGTAATAGAGTCCCTATTTCTCCACAGCCTCGCCAGAAATCTAGCTTTAGAAGATGGTTTCTTTCATCAGCGTGTAGTACTTACATTCTTTCCAAAAAGCCATAGATATCCTCCCCCAGACTGTGTTTAAATGTATTATTTCTAAATTAGAGCAATTATGGAAAATTCAAATCACCAAAAGACAGTTTCCTTTGTCAGTGAAAGAGCAGTGAGCTCCACTGAAGTATGAAAGAAGGAGGCCAAGGTGTTTAATACATGATTTTATAAAAACTAGAAGACAGAATAGACTATTATCCAAAACCTCAGACAGCTACTTCTATGACTTTACAGCACAGGATGTCAACTCCTTGGGTTTAATGTCATCTTGGCAGAATTCCATAGGAGAAAGATTAGTAGATGGTAGTTTTACTCATAGTAATGTCATTTATTCACTTATTACTTATTGCACAGATTTATGCAGATGCCCTAGAGATACAGAATTAAGCAAGACATACATAGCCACTCCCTTAATAATTCACTATCCACTGGGAAAGAGAGAGCCAATCATTGTAAATTAGACACAGAGATGTAAATAAAAACATTTATGAAATACAGTTAGAAAAACATAGTGGTGTATGAGCACTAATGGGGGGAATCTAATTTAGCCTGATGGGATAGAGAAGTTTCCTTTAAATTTTTTCATCTGAGAGTAGAGGGGAGATAAATTTAACAGGTAACTTTAGGTATGTGAGAGGGTTCCAGACTGAGACAACTGTCGCTGCAAGATAACCTGGATGTTTTTCATCTGCATGACAAATATCACAAAGTTTGTGATACCCTGTAGTGAGCATATGGAGATGAAAGCTCTGCACTGTGAATATAAATTGGCAAAATGCCCATTAAGGAAAATCAAACAATATTAGTCCATATGACTTTGATTCATCAGTACAATATCTAGGACAGCAGCCTACTCATGTGCCAATATGGGCAATATGACAAATGTAAGCATGGCAACATTTAAGGGTGATAATTTCAAATAACTGGCAACCGCTTAACCTTTATCAGTAAGGGGTTAGCTCAATAAAACATGTAAAAGGATGTCATGACACAAAGCGTTATGTAGCTATAAAAAAGGAATATTGAGGTGTCATGTCTACCAATACTTTGTGTTCTCCTTCACTGGGTCCTGCCCAGAACCTCCTCACTGGGTCACAGAATGTATTCACAAGCTATGTTGAGTGTTGGCTGCCAGGTAACCACAGCTGTGTCCTCTGGAAAATTAGTCTTAATCACGAGAGCTCTCACCTAAGCCAGAAATGTGGACCCACACACCCTTCATGGGGGTAATGTGTAGTGTTCTTCAACCAGTATCTGACTCCAGCTTATGATGGCCCACCACTTTGCCTCAAGATGGGAGCATATATGAAATCAGCTGCCTCTGCCAGCTTCCTGTGGGAGCAGGCTAAAACTTGACTTCGGCAGATGCCACAGTGGTGCTTGTCTTCTACCCTGTGCTCCTTCCTTCTTTGCCTCTCAAGTTTCCCACTGGAGTGGACTTGCTCAGCAGCTCACTGGATCAAACAGCCTCACCTCAGAAAGTTGGCAATCAAGAAATTGATTTTAGGGAATTTTCTTTCTTTCTTTTTCTTTCTTTCTTTCTTTCTTCCTTTCTTTCTTTCTTTCTTTCTTTCTTTCTTTCTTTCTTTCTTTCTTTCTTTCTTTCTTTCTTTCACTTATTCATTTTATCTTTTTCTTTCAAGACCTCCTAAGCCATAAAATACATAGAACAATGTTTTCCCCAAAGATTTAAAGGGAAAAGTGATTTGAGCTATGTAGTGCTAGGATAGGAAAATCCATTTACTTTTCCAAAAGTTTATTCTGAAAGGTGAGTTTATTCTGAAAGGTGAAGCAGTCCTAATCTTTAAATGTCCAAATAAATGAATATTTACCAGCTCCAAACCATTGCCAAACTTTCTTCGTAATTCATGGCAACTCAATACATGCCCTACAGGAAAGTAGATTTCTAGGATTTTCATAGAAGAGAGTTATGGTGACAGCAGCTCTCTAGAAAAGCACACACCTGGGACAGACCAAAAATTTAAACTAAGTAGAGGAAAGCCGAACACAAAACCTTGCTGCAAATCCATATAGTGGAGCATACCCAGAAACAAATGGCTTGACATAAAAGGGCATCTTTGCTTCCTATTCTGTTCTGAATTGCTAAGTCATCTTCCATTCATCCTTGAAATTCTGCAAGTTGAATTTCTGGATTGGTTATTTCAAGCTTTACATAAGCATTTACTACTTATTCTTGCCTATTGCAAATTGATAACTGGATCACTTCAACAGTGCCAGACTGCCTTCGGGTTTGCATTGAGCCAGTGAGGCAGAGCGAACACACATACAGCTCATGGGGGGGGGGGGCAAATTTGAAAATTAAAAACTACACCAGAGGATACTTGATGGTCCGCTCCCTTATCTATGTTTAAAAAACCTATTCTGTGAAAATACAGACATTTCCTCTCATAGCCATTTACAGCTGTGGGTCCCTAAACAATGGTGATTGATTCTGTTTTGGCTGGCAAACACAAACTATCCCATAATCATTTCAGCCTCCTAGCCATACTTACACTGACTTGTTTGTGCTTTAAGAAGAAAATGCTGCAACTGTCACGAAAAATGGAGAGGGTTAGAGGCAAATAAAGGATTTCTCTGTGCTGAGGAAAGATGCATCTACTTTAATTTTCCATATCAAATGGGTTTCATTTGATATCAGAGTGAAATAAATTTGAAAATAGAAGAGAGCACTCTAGTTTTCAAGTAAACTGATCCTTTTGGTATCCTCTAGGAGTTCTTCCTAGGGTTGCTCCTAAAAAGTCACTAAATAGAATGAAGGTTTCTATTTTTCCCATCCTCAAAACAGTTACTTCTAATAATGTCATAAAAAGTTATGAGTCTATTTAACATATGTACACTTAAATACTCTCATAAACTTTTTGCAAAATAATAAGTAAATGAACACTAAGTAAATATTGGAGAGAATGAAAGCAGCACACAGAGAAGAGACAAAAGAAAAAAGAATGAATGAAAAAGTGAAAAGAGGAGTATCTTTTCATTTGTATAACCCTATCTCATATCACAGACAGGCAGTGTAGTGTAGTGGAAAGCTAAAGATTTCTCCTGCCACTATGTCGAAGGCATTGGAAAAGCCAGTGTCATTTTCTAGATATGCATTTTTCTTAACTGAATATAAGCAGTCAGGGCAACTTCATCTCTGAAAACTCTCCTTAGATTGACTTGCTGTGCTTCTAAACTAATTTCTACAACAGCAGGCATTTGATAAATGCTTCACCAGTACAAGGTGGAAAGTTGATAAAAGCCAATAGGGCACAAAGTTCCCAAGGAGCTGTGCATAGTTTGAAAAGTAATAGTCATTGAAATGTTCCAACAAAAGAAGAAAGCTGTCAAGTCAGCAATTTGGAAATACCCTTTTGGGTAAAATAAGAAACAATTATACTCCATCAGACATTTTGAGCAGTTCACCTTGACAGCCTTTGCCATTTCAGCTTTGCCTCTCCAACACACACCTCTCACGTTAGATTTAATTGCACTTCCCTTTATATACTCTAAGTTTTCTGACGTGGCTAGAAATGTTTAATTGCAAAGTATTACAACTTTCAGTGTTCGTTTCCACTGTGTCATTGTTCATTTAATGACAAGGATTATATGACCAATCATACAATATTCTTATAAACAATTCTCTATTCTCTTTTTCTCCCACCTCTCCCCTTGGCTTTCTCACTATATAGTCCAGAATACTCTTAAACTCATTATGTAGCTCAGGTTAACCTTGAATTTGCAGTGATTTGTAATGATCTTCCTGCCTTAGCCTCACAGTGCTAGAGACATAGGTGTGCACTACTGTACCTGAGGCCTTTATTCTTGTTTTTAAAAAATAAGAGAAAAAATAAAGCATGCCAAGTATGTGTATTATATGGCCAAAGTTGTTTTAGGAACTAAATATATGAATAGGTACCTCATAAAATATTATGTAAATATTAGTTTCAGTAGTATTAATATAAACGTCAGTAGATACCATTTAAATTTCCTTAAGGTCTTGCATATATTTAAATTAATTCAAAATGTATTAAACACTTCATATTTTTAGGTCATTCATCAAAATTGTGGGATTGAATAGGGTAGAGGATGACAAATAAATCCACAGTGTCCAATTTTCGATGAGATTATAATTTTCCATATTTTACTTCTCAAAGGTGATTCACATGCATCATATCTTTTAGGTTTTTCAGCATCTTCTATAGTAAACAGTGTATGTTTTGCTCTTTTACTAGGCATTAAAAAAGCCTATAGTGTATGATTTGTTCAATTTGCTTCAAGTACATGGAAGAATCAGCATCCAAACAAAGCTTCCGGTTAAAAGCAAAAGGTATTTATTACACAGCCGATTAAATTCATGTGGTTCTGTACCTGGGTTCAAGGAGACAAGCACACAACAATTTTGCCTATACATATCTTAGTTACTTTCTTGTTGCTAGAACAAAATACTGACACTCACAAGTTAAAAGAGGAAAGGTTTATTTTGGCTCAGTTTATAGTTTTTAGCCCAGAGTTGGCTGATTTTGAGGCAGGGCAGCACTGGCAGAGTGGCATGGTTAAGGAAAACGATCCACGACATGAAGGGCAGAGTGCAGGCGACAGCTGGCCTTCCCTTCACTTTTTACTCCATTCAGGCTACAAACATATTGCTAGATGCCATCCATAGTCAGTGTGGGGCTTTCCCTTATCCACACCCAGAAAAATGCTGAATCATTCAGTAGACTAATCCAATGATAACACTGCTTGATTCAGCCATCTCCTTAAAACCCTACCTATGACCACATGAGGCTTATGGGGGGCATCTAGACATAAGCCATATTAAAATATGGTGGATAAAACACCTAATTCAGTGATTCAACAAATATTCATTATGAAGCTAATGTGTGTTAAATTATGTGCTATGTATTGGACTTAGTGATGAATAAGATGTAATAATTATTTTCCAGACTCTTACAGACTATTGAATTGAAATGATGATAGTACACACCATTGTCTTGTTCCTGATTTTAAAGCTAAAGCTTTTAGGTTTTGTCCATTAGGTATGATGTTGGCTGCTATTTTGTCATAAATAGTTGAGGTGAAGACCATCTATTCTGATTTTCTGTAAGGTTCTTATCATAAATGGGTACTGGACTTTAAAAGATTTTCGGCATCTGTTGAGAAGATCATGTGACTTTTGTCTTTACTTCTGTTGATATGGAGTATTGCATTTATTGGTTTGTGTATGTTGAACAATTCCTGAATTCCTCACATGAATCCTACTTGGTCATGGCATATCATCATCTTGATGATTTAATGTCTTCTGTTTGCTAATATTTCCTTGAGGATTTTTACATCTATGTTCATTAGAGATATTGGCCTGTAATTCTCTTTTTTGGTTGGGTCTTTCTCTGGTTTGGGTAATGAGGTAATACTTGCCTCGAAGAATGAGTTAGGGAGAATTGCTACTCTAAATTTCACTGAAGAATTTGACAAACATTGAAGTTAAATCTCTGAATTTCTTGTAGCATTCAGCAGTGAATCCATCAGGACCCAGGCTTTTCTTTGTTGCCAAGGATGTAATTATATTTTCAATTTCATTAACTCATACCGAGTTGTTCAGAATTTCTATATTTTCTTGATTCAGCTTTGGTAATTCATACAGTTCTAAGAATCTGTGCATTTCTTCTGTGCTTCCCATCCTATGTGCATAAAGATTTATGAAGTAGGTATTGATGATCTTCTGAATTTCCACAGGATCTGTAGTGATTTTACCCTTTTAATTTCTCATTGCATGAAGTTGAATTTTTTCTTTCCTTTATTTGATAAAGCTGGATAGGAGTTTATCAATTTTATCTATTCTTTCAAATAGCCAACTCTTTGATTCATCAATTCTTTGTATTGTTTTCTTAGTCTCAGTTGCATTAATTTTTTTCTGATTTTTATAAATTATTCCCTTGTATAGGCTTTGGGATTAACTTGCTCTTCTTTTCTAGACACTTGAGATGCAGCATTAGGTTATTTGTGCTCATTCTGTTTTCCTGATGTGAGAATTCACCACTATAATTTCCCTCTGAGGACCGCTTTCACTGCACCCAACACATTCTGGTAACTTGCACTTGCATTTTGTTTGATCATAGAGGCTGGGGATATAGCTCAGTGGAATAAGCGCTTGCCTAGCAAGTGCAGGGTCCTGAGTTCGAGCCCCAGTATCGCAAAAAAAAAAAAAAAAAAAAAAAAGGGGTTGATCATAGATATTGTTTAATTTCTTCTTGAATTTCATCTGTGATCCATTGGTTGTTCAGGAAGATGTTATTTAATTTTCATGTTTGTGGTGTTTTTGTGGTATGTTTATCATTTATTTCCAATTTGATCACACTATTAGATAATATGTATGGAACAATTTCAAATACTTTGCATTCGCTTAAGCATGTTCATTTGGCTACTATATGGTTGGTTTGATTCTGGATGTCCTCCCAAAACCTCATGCAGTCAGGGAGCAGGCTTCTAGAGTTTATGATTATTTCATGGGTGTTAGTGCTACACTTGCCCTGGGGTGGACAGTTTGCATATGTAAGTGAGAGAAAGAGGTTGCTTGCCACCATTCCTCCATTTCGCTCTTGCTCTTTTTGCTACCTTCCACCACCCAACTGTTGCCCTCTGCCATGTGCCACTCTTCCATGGAGCCAGCTGATTACTGACAGAAACTTCCACAAACAGTGAGCTAAATAAACCTTCCCTTCCTTAATTTTGGGCATCAGGTATTTTGTCTCAGCAAGAGTAAAGTAACCAAGACAAATACTGTTATTGTTTATTTGATTTTTCATGGCTGTTATCAATAATATTATGTAGTTAAGTTCTCCCACATTTGGTGCATAAATATTTATGATTGTTATCTCTTCCTCTTTAAGTTTTCCCTTAACAAATGTATAGTGGTCTTCCTTATCTCTTCTGATCATTCTTGGTTTGAAGTTTACAATGTCTACAAACCGAATAGATACCCCTGCTTTTTTCTTGGCTCCTGTTGCATGGAGTATTGTTTTCCATCCTTTGACTTTCAGTCTATAAATTTCTATTTCAATCAAATGTGTTTCTTGTATACAGCACAATGTTAGATTTTGTTTCTTAATCCATTTTGTCATTTTGTTTCTTTTGATTAGTGAATTGAGGTCATTTATATTGATGGTTACCACTGATACATATTGGTTTATTTTTGTCATGTTATTTCCCTGCTGTGGGATCTCTGCTTTTACACTTTGTTTAATTACTTGCTCTGCCTGTTGGTTCCTTTCTGTTGTTGTTCTTGGGATTCTGGTCACTTTTCTTGTATAATATCTTTCAGTACTCTCTGTAGGTTTGGTTTGGTGCTCATGAAATTCTTTAGTTGTTCTCTGTTAAGGAGATATTTTATTTCTCCATTAATTTTGAAAGAAGGTTTTCCTTTATTTTTCTAACAGCTTTTAAAATTCTGTTCTTGTGCTAGTTTCTGAGATCTTAATTATTATATGTCTGTGTGTAGATTTATGTTGGTCATGGCTAATTGAGTTCTCTATGCCTCACAGATATCAGATAATAGTTCAGGTTTGGGGAATTTTCTGCTATTATTTCTGTGACTAGTCTTTTTTATGTCATTTGTGCTTTTTCACTAGCACCAATCAATCTTATTTTTTTTTCTTTGTATCATCTTGCAGGTGTTGAATTGTTATTTCTTGATTCCCTGTTATTTTTAGGAGATCTTTTCTTTCACAATCACTAGTTGTAATCTTGTCTCCAAGGTCTGGGGGTCTGTCTTCAATTTTGTTGAGGTAGTCTTTCCAGATTTCAGTTGTGCTTTTTAATTCCCTGGATGTCTGTTTGAATCTGTTCCATGCATTCTAGTCCTTTTCTGTGCTGATCACTCACGCTTCCATCCTTTTCTGGTCATCATCTACTTTTATCTATCTCTATTCTAGATTTGCTGAACAATTCCTTCATAAATGCTGACATTCTTTTTCTACCTGAGAAATCATTTCTCACCTGATTTTCTCTATAGCCTCATGGATTTGCTTCTTTACTTCAGTTGCTATCTTTTCAGACATTTCAGCTGTGTGTCTTCCATTTTCTTCTGTCTCATTGTCGCCTGGACTTGTTCTGTGTGGGCTGAAGGTCTGGGACTGCATCGTGTTTCTGCATCTGTACATTTTTTTTATTTCAGAAAATTTTGCTGTTTTTCAGGACTGATCCTCGTAAGTTTTTGTGGTAGGTAGCTATATCACTAGTATCAAGTCCTCTCTAGGAAGTTTGTTCCTCAGAGATTTCATCTCTGAATAAGAGGTTCTTGACTTATATCTGTTCTACGATCCTATCATCCAGTTAATTAAGAGTGAGATTGGTATCTGTTTGAGTTGGTCCTTAGTTATTTGATGCTGGGCTGTGGTGAGCTTCTTACCCCAGAGCTTCCCAATATTGTTACAGAGGAAAAAACAATTGATTACAATAGATATGACACCCTAGGTGATGTAGTATAATTGTCAATAACAGTAGCATCTAGTGCAGTTTAGAAGCTAACAAATTGTGGTAGGTATTAATTTTGTACCATAAACCATGGGAGTAAAATGTATAATTATGTAGCAGAACTGATTGTAAATCATATTCAGAATGCGCCCCTTGGTAGAGTGGTTTTACCCTGTGGTGGGGAGATGTAAGACGGATATTGGGTAAAACAAAAATTACTAAAAGGAAAGTAGGAGCAAGTCTTGAGGAAAGGATGATTATTTACCCTTTGAGGGACTACAGCAGAGAGCAGAAGAGAAAGACGGAGGGAGTAAGCAAGAGAATGTCGGAATTTGGCCTCTGGATTTGGAGGATGGGATTAGCTTTCTGTGCCTGGGGTTCTCCCTTGCCATTTAAAAGGAGGAAAGAAAAGAGACAAGGGTAAGAAAAAGAAAAAGAAGTCAAAACAAAATAAAACAGGACAAAAAACTAAGAGAGAGAGAGAATAGAGGTGGATATGCACCCCTGCTTCTATTCCGTGTGTCTTTGTCCCAAGCACAGTGCTAATTACCACCTGCTGGCTCACGTTGTCATTGTTGCAGTGGACTTTTCACACCACTAGTCCCACCTCTCCATCGTGTGCACCAAATTAGGACCCTACTGTGTCACTGGCTTTCCCTCTGGTCTCTGTGTCTTCCCATGAGGTTCACCTCAGTTATGGCGGCAGCAAGGGGAAGAGCCATTATCTGAGTCTTCCAGAGTGTTTCACCAGGGTCACAGGGGCGGTGGCAATGGCGGTGGAGTGTCTGCCCTCCTTGCCTTCTTCTGGGTCTCAGTGAAGACGGCAGTGGTGATCTACCCTCTGTACATTCACTTGGGCCCCAGCAGAGATGGCAATGGAGAGGCCATCTTTTGTGCCTTTCTAACCGCTTTTGAAAAGGATACAAGTAAAAGGAACTGAAAAAAATTTCCTACAAATTTCAAGGAGGCTGTCTAGAAATAAAAGAAAACAACTTATTAAATTAAAATTCTAACTGTATGTTTACTTCTTAGACATTCAAGTCAAGTAAAAGATTCTCAGATCATCACAAATAAAAAACTTAATTACTTTTAAGGACAATATAGGTTAGTTTTCAAATCACAAAAAAGCACAAGACGAAGGGCTTTCTATCCAGCCAAGCCAGTTTACCTATCTCTGTATCTATCCCTAGCCCTAGCCCTAACTCTAGCCCTATCTCTGTCTCGATCTCTATCTATCTCTATCTCCGACTATCTCTACCTCTCAGCTGTCTAGCTCTACCTCTACTTCTATCCCTGTCATTGTCTATTTATTTATACACATATATCGTCAGCTATTCAGGACTTCCTATTTCTGAGAAGTATACTAGAGTATAAATTTCAGCTATCTAAATTTATGGTAAACCTTTAGAACACAAATTGACGTTAGCAGTTCAATATCTTTATTTTTAGGTCCGTTTAGGTCCAAGTCTATCAAAGCAAATAAAAAAGAAAAAAAGCATAGCATCTAAACTCCTTGTTCTGAAAAAAGTAAAATGACTACAAGTAAAGTTAGGAGAAATGGGGAAAGAAAGAACAGAAAAATACAGTAAGTTTACATCTTAGAGAACACTATATAAAACTGACTTACTTTATAGCAAAATAATTAGTAGAATAAAGGGAAGCAAGTGCATTATAAGGATAGAAAGATACATACTAAACTAAAATAAAAATTTTCAAATTAAAATTGTATATGCAAAAGGATCTACTAGATAAAGAAATATAAATGTTACATAATTAGCACATTAATTACAAAATAAAATAATGGAATTGGCACCATATACATTAGTCTTATCAATAAATATGACTAAATGTAATCAATATATTAAAGGAAAAATGACTTAAAGTTGACTTACAAAGGTAATTCTTATTCATTGCTTACAATAAATACTCCTTAAATAGTGATTTAGGCAACTCTGCAGACTGGACAACTTGATAACTCATACTAAGTGAAGCTGAAATGACAGAGTTAATCTTTTGGATTCTGGAGACAAGAGATAAAAAATTTAGGTAGTTGAATACATTGAAATCATATATGGCAGATTATCATGACTAACGTGTTATGTGCTTTCATTTACCATGCTTATAAATATTGCACCACTGGGAGATAATTAGAGGTAATATCTGATTGTAAATAATTGATAGGTAGACACCTATTATAGTTGATACATTGTGTCAACTTGGAGAGTCTAGAGGTTTGGCTGAGTGATTCAGCAGGAAGCCAGGGTGCTTACTTTGCATACATCCGGAGCCTGTGGAAGAGGCGGGCATGCAGATTGTGTGAGAGGTTCACGCCCCCTGGGTGGGGGTAGCCTGTTTACAAAGTAAGGGAAGAGAACAGGCTGCTTGTAGCCATTCTTCCCTTTTGCTGGTTGTTTTTGCTGTGCTCTGCTGCCCTGAATAGTTTGCCCTCTGCTATGTGCCACTCTGCCCCAGAACCAGCCAAGTATGGACTGAAACCTCCACAAACTGTAAGCTAAATAATCCTTTTCTTCCTTCATTTTGGGTGTTGGGTATTTTGTCTCAGCAAAGAAAGAAAAGTAACCAAGACACCTATTATAGCTCCATTTATTTTACAAGTATGGTCCCTACAGAAAGCAAACACATCCTGGCAGATAACAGTAAATGATAACTCATTCAGCAAGTAGTGGTCCATTTGTAGCAATCATCATGCCGCATACACTACCTTTGCAATAGTGGATTGATTAACACTGTTTGTAATATATGGTCTGCATCCATTATTTGGTGAATTCTTTCCTACCACAAGATAATAGATCAGCATTGTTATATATTCTCAGAGAACAAAAACTGATAGGCATTTACAGGTATTTGTTTGTTTTTGTATTTGAAAATTGAAGCTAAAGATTTTCACACTGAGCTATATTGACAGGCCTTTCTTTTTATTTTTTATTTTTTTAATTGAAAAGAATCTCACTAAGTTGTTAACTTGCCAAGGTAGGTCCTGCTGTCATGATCCTGCGGTCTCAGCCTACAAAAGAACTGGGATTACAGGTATGTGACACAGGCTTGACATATTTATAGTTCTAGCGTAGGGTTAGAACAGCTATTCTTACAATAATAAAGTTCAAAGAGATTGGTATCAATTGAATGATTCATACAAAATCACATTGATCCTGTCCAGGTGGAATTTATCCAGGGAATACAGAGATGGTTCAACATATGCAAATCAATAATTGTAATACACCATATAAACAGAGCCAGAGACAAAAATCAATCGTGTGACAAAAACCCCACGATTATCTCAGTAGATGCAGAAAAAAGCTTTTGATAAAATTCAAAATTCATTCATGATAAAAACCCTATAGAAAATTAGAATAGATGGTCTTTACCTCAATCTGACCAAAGTCATCTATGACAAACTAATAGCCAACATCATACTAAGTGGACAAAAACTGAAAGCTTTCACTCTAAAATCAGGAACAAGATAGGATGTCCACTGTCACCACTCCTTTTCAGCATAGTTGTGGAAATATTAGCCAGAGCAATTGGACAAGAGACAGAAATAAAAGGAATAAGGATAGAGAATGAAAAAGTGAAATTATCATTATTTGCAGATGACATGATACTTTACATAGGATGCCCCAAAATCTCTACCAAAAGACTCCTAGAGTTAATAACCAAATTCAGTTGTGTGGCTGTATACAAAGTCAATACTCAAATATCAATAGCATTATTGTACACAAAAAACAAACTTATTGAGGGAGAAATTAGGGAAAAAGAACCCTTCACACTAGTATTCAAAAAATGAAATACTTAGGAATCAATCTCACAAAGAAAGTAAAAGATTTATACATTGAAACTTGCAGTTCTCTAAAAAAGAAGATTAAAGAGGATATCCGAAAATGGAAATATATCCCTTGCTCAGGGAGAAAGAACCAACATAGTGAAAATGGCCATACTTCCAAAACTGTTAAACATATTTAATGCAATCTCAATCAAAATATCATCAGTATACCTCACAAAACTAGAGAAAACACTCTTAAAATTCATCTAGAACTAGAAGAGACCTAGAAGAGCAAAGGCAAACCTGGGCTACAAAGACAAGTCAGGCAGTATCACAATCCCTGACTTGAAATTATATTACAAACCTACTGTGATAAAATCGGCATAGTACTGGGGAAAAAAAGATGTGAATATCAGTGGAATAGATTAGAGGAAGTGGACACAACCACAGACACACTCAGACACTTATCTTTGACGAAGGGGCCAAATATATTCACTAGAAGGTAGATAGCCTCTTTAATAAATGGTGGTAGAAAAACTGCCTCTACATACTGAAGGCTAAAACTAGACTCATGTCTATCACCATACACTAAAGTCAAAATGGATAAAAAATTTAGTAAAATTGAAGGATACAATAGATATTGTGAAAGGGAAATCGCTTAATAGAAAATAACTGGGATGAGAGAAAAAAGAAAAGAAAGAGAAGGAAGGGATATACACACATAGGATAGCTAAGAGAACTGTACTCCTAATTTCTATTAGTTTATTGAAAGTATCAGTTAATTTTTAATTGTTTGATCCATCTTGCATACTTATATCTAGTAATCTAAGCAACTACTTTGAAGATAACAAGCAATATAGCAACTATGGTTGATTTCCTATGATCTTGTTTTGAAATTCTGTATCGTATTTATAGTGTTTGTGTTGTTCTGTTTTTGTTATTTTATTTTGCTCTCTTTAAAATAAAAAATTACACTGATCCATCACATTGATTATTTTACATCAATCAGGCTAGATAGCATGAGGTAAAGATCTTACAATGCTAATGGCCTTTGTGAAATATATGAGCTCCTGAGTATGGGAAATGTACACATGAAGATCCAGGAGTCTTTTGAAATATTTTGTTTTCTCAAGACCCTCAGGTCTATATCTAGTAATACCACTTACTCCATATGCTCATAGTGCAAAAAATTCCACCTTTGATTGGAGCCCAGGTCAGAGAGCGACTCTGGAAATAGTTCAGACTAAGTGGGTGCAGCCCATTGAGGTGGTCGTATACTCCAGCCAATCATACAGCTTTGGACATAAATGTGGTAGGAAAAGATACTTGCAGTGTGTGGCAAGTACCAGTGAAACAATCACCATAACTCTACTCCAAATCAAATGAATGACATCTCTAGCAAAATTAAACACCCTTTGGTTTACAGTCTCTGGCATATTCCTTGGTTATGAAGTAGCTAAGTATGTATGATGAAGTATTTGAAATATGGAGTGTTTCATACTTCATTCAGACATTTTCCTTGTGGATAGAGGTACCAAGCTGATTTTTACTTGCATATCCCAGGGTAATTTTATAATTGATACAATCAGCTTTGTTCATAACCTCTTTCTTAGCAACTCATTTCCACATTGTTTATTTGCTTTGTCTCCCTGAGCAATATACCCTCTACCATAGCATTAAGAAACAGTGTCCTGTTCCTACAAAAGGAACCTGTAAGCATATTTTTCTTCTACCAGTGAAACAGAGAATCTTGATTCTATAAAGTCTATGTAGAAACACCAATCCATGCCCATGCCTGTAGAATTCTGCAATTTTTTTTCCAGTGAGACAGGGTTATCTGCCCTATGTCACCACATTATTATAGGATTTGAAAAGCGCTCATGAGAAAGCACATTGAAAAATTAATAGTATATTACATTACAGAGTGATTTTATTACTTCAGACACAGCCTGAAAAATTTCTGAGATATTAAACCAATTCTTTAAGTTTAACTAATTACAATATTTTCAATTAATTTGATCCTAAGCAATAGAATTGTTGATATAGTTAGAAATTGGGAAGAATTAAAGAAAAGAAATTTTGCAGAGATGATGTGGGAGTAAGCTTATGTTCATGCTAAAATGTTGAGTCTTGCTCAATTATATCAAAATGTACAAATAACGAAAATAATCCAGGCTTTGTCCAAAATAAACCAGGATCCAAGAAATCATTACTGTACTTAGTAAATCCCAAAGTAGTCTGAGTTATTCTATTACATGTGAAGAAAACATAAATAAATCAACAAATCCTGAAAAGACAGAGGAATCATTAACTATAAATTACAAAGTATTACTCAAAAGAAATTACAGGCAACAAACACTGGCTGTGCAACTCTCAACTGCAAAAGAAATAAAATGCATCATGAACTGTTTGGGATCTGCTTAAAGTATTTGAATGCATGGTTGGTAAAATTCTACTAAAAGAAATCGTAAAATTAGCTTTGTATGAGCAGAAGAATGTGGGCTGAAACCTTGGAAGAAAATAAAGAGGGGAAAGGAAACTGGGATGTGCCCCATACTTGAGGTTGCTGTTCTATTGAGTGACTGCACGATATACCCTGAGTCTTTGTTAATGCAGCGGACATCCATATACACATGTACTTTGAGCCTGTCTCGGGCCTCCTCATGGACAGTCTCAGGTATACAACTGAAATTCTGTATGTTTAACAAGATGTATCAGGTAATACTAATTTGCAACCATGTCTGTGGATCCACTAGCATGGTCAAATTTTGTTGAAAAAGGGGTAGCTTAAACCTATTCAATACTCCAAATGCAAAGCTCATTTAAGATGCCTATGCAAGAGTGTTATCAGGAAGAAATGGATAATACCATAGCTCTGAACCACTAAGCAGGACTTTGTTGCCAAACAAAATTAAGGAATATTGGACCAGGCTCTACTCTCTCTCTGCCAGTGAACACAATCACGTCTTCTCATACCTGCTTGTCAGCCCTTGCAAGTGCCAAGTCTGCCATCCGCAATGCATTCTCTTTATTCCTACTAAAGTAGGATTATGGTTCTAGTCTGGTATTCCCAAAAACCATCCTAGGGAAGGTAAGTGCTAGAAAAATAAAAACACCGGCTGATTAAATAAATAAGTAAAATGTAGGTTAACCAATTTAAATGGGTGTTTTTCCTTCAGGGCATTTTAGAAGCTGTGTATATAAATGTATGTTATGGAACCCCAAACATGCGCTGTGGGATATACAGTTTCAGAAGTACAGTACACATGCCCATAGAACAGTTTAAGCTCAGAAATATGTCACATTTCTTGGGCCTATTCTGTAAAGCACACTTTGGAGTTCACTGTCCTATGTTCATTCAAAGTCCTGGTTTCATTTGTGTAGACACAGACAGTGACATGAGGAGAGCTGACACTAAGTACTGGCCAACTTTCATTATTTCTAGATTGCTACAATCCAAACAATTTTTTTTTTTTTGGAGAAGAATCCTTTACTTTGTCAGTATCACACAGACTATGCAAGAATTTAACTCCTCAAATGAGTCAGATAATCATTTATTCTGCTCCTAGTAGATAATAATATGCTAAAGAATCAGGCAACCGTACCCATCCTTGCAGGGATTTGAATCATGCCTGCGTGATACAGACCTCTGAGGTAAGAACTGATTTTGGACACTGACAGCCCGTGCTAACAGCATCTGTCATGGCGGCCATGGGGGGATAGTGTCCAGTAGCCACAGCATTCCCTCTTTTAGGCTGCCAGTTTTTGGCCCCCCTTTGTTCCTGCATATTTCCTGACATTAATTTTCCTAATTACTAATAAGTTCTTGAACTGCTCATGAAATTCTGGCAATGAATTCCTTTTAGCTTAAATTGGGTATATATAAAATTTAGAAATATGACTTATTTATTTGAATAGTCATTTAAAGTCTTGTCAGTCAGTTTCTCCACATAAGGCAATAGAATTAGGTATTCAAGCTTTAACAGTTTAGGTTTACAAGGTTCTTCTAGAAAAACCAAAATCTGACATAAAGATGGAGAAAACAAACCAGGAGCAACCACTACCGTCTCCCCATACCCAGGGGGGTTAGTTCCAGGAGTCCCAGTGATTGTAAAAATTTGTGGATGCGCAAGTCTCTTATACAAAACGGCTGAGTATTTGCATGTAACCTATGCACATCCATATATTTCAAATCAGTTCTTGGTTATGTGTGAAAACTAATACAATGTAAATTTATATAAATAGTTTTTTATTGCATTGCAAAGAAAAACTCTGTAAATATTAAGAACAGATACTTTTTTTTCTTGTTTGAATTCATGAATGTGGAATTTATGGACAAAAACAACTATTACGTTGGAAATAACAAAAGTGAAAAACAAAACCTTCAAATTGATATACAATTATTAAAATAGTTCAAGTCAGTATACATTTATGGCATCTGCTTCCATTAAAGACAGACTAACAAGGATCAAATTTATCATTATAAACAAATGAAAAATGGACACACTGTGTACACTAATGTCTCTAAAGGCACCAGACAGCAGGTGCCAAATAACAGCGATCTCTGAGAAATGGAAAAGAAATAAAGTGGACCCTTCAGTTGCTTAGGTAACTGCATAGAGCAAGTTTCTATGTGTAGATTGGGGAGCATTGAAGATGGTTTTAGAGCACTCAATTAATTTGGAAGCCTGAGATAATTTAAGGCTGGTAAAGTGGTGAAATCAAAATGCACAGAAAGTACAGGGCAGAAAATGGAAAGGAGAAAGCTTCATAGAAAGACAAAGCCATGAAAATCAGAAGAGGGGCGGCTTTCGCTGCTCAGCTGAGGGCCGCTTAGCAAGTGTGTGAAGAAGCTAGGTATAAAGAGAAGTTTTGAAACAAAATGAAATTTTAAAACTCCTTAAACTGAAAAACTATCAAACACCTTGTAATAAAACATATATATATATATATATATATATACATAATACATCCTGTAATAAAAAATATATATAATACAAAGAAACACAAACAAGCTTGAGAGCATATTTCTTACCAGAAGTAATGCAAACATGAAAAGAATGAAGCAACAAAACTAAGAGAACGGAACTAAGAAAATGTAACAACAGTCAGTTTAGAATATGTCGCATGGAGAAAATAAACTTCAAAAATGAAAAGGAAAATAGATTTTTTCAGAAATACAAAATATATTTCTATGTTTTATTTATTTCATATATATTTTCTGACATGTTTCTACTGTCAGAAAACCTAGACCACAGAAAGGAAGTCCTTCCAGGGAAAATAAATGACACCTGTCAGGTGTGGTATCACAATGAATATAACCCTATCACCTGGAAGGCTGAGGCAAGAGGATCCCTGGAAGTTCCAGGGCAACCTGAGCCACAAAGAGAGCTCAAGGCCAGCCTGAACTGCATGGTAAAACCCTGTCCCAAAAAGACAAAAAATGGATAACTGATATATAAGTGGACTTATACAGGAATAAAGAGCATTAAAATGGTGAAAAACATGGCCAAATATAAAAACTTGTTACTGTAATCTCTGTAAGAGATAATAAGCTACTAGAAGCAAAACTAATAAAACCATTTTGTAGAGATTAAACTGCATAGAGAAGTAAAAGGTCTGACAATAGGACAAAGGTGGAAGGGAAAATGGAAAAATATTCTTGCAAGTTTCTTCTGCTATGCAAGAAGTAATATAATGTAACTTGAGGATAGTTTGAAAAGTAAGATATGCATGATGAGCACTAAGTAAAAAATAATCAAGAGTTACAAATAAACTAAAACCAGAGATAAAATTGACATGGAAAACATTCAAGACAGGGCAGGAAATGCTAGAAAGTTACAAAGAATAGACAGCATGAAGAGAAAATCAGCAGCAAGATTTAAACTCCAACGTTCATAACTGGACTTTTTCCCACGATACAGGAGATTCAACCCAGGGTCTCATTCTTGCTATGTAAAGTCTGTATCACAGGGCTACACTCCAGCCCAGGTTAAATTTAACTGGTCTAGTGAAACCAATAAAATGATACAGAGTGACATACCGGATTAAAATGCAGCACCCAAAATCGTAGTATCTACAAAAAAATCTACTGTATATGTAAAGACATAAAGAGAAATAAAACGATAAAAAAAATGCCATACACTAATCTTTGAAAAGCATATTGGAATATTAACATTTTATTTTAAAACAACAACATTTCTTAGGATAAGGAATATATTTTATAGTGAAAGGGTATAAAGAGATTATAAAATTCTCAAAAGGGTATAAAATTCTGAATGTTTAGCTAAAGAAAAACAACAAACTACATAAAATGTAGTTGTTGCAAGTGAATATAAAACACTAAAGCAGACAGAGTTTATATTGGGCCATGAAAAATGTTTTAATACATTTAAAACAATTCAAAACAAACAAATCATGATTGCTGGCCCCATGGAAGTAAGTTAGAAATCCAAAACACAGATCTCTTCAGATAATCCTCAAATATTTGGAAATAAAATTATTTATTGCTCAATATCATATGCATCAGGATCAAAGCATAAATAGAAAAGAAAATTATACAAAGTTTTTCAACTAAGTAAAAATGAAAACATAGCATGTCAAGAATTTTAGGCTGTAACTATGGTGGAGCTTTGAAGGAAATCCATTGTCCTAAATGTCTATGTTACAAAATAAGAAAAGTCTCAAATCCATTGATGTAAACTACCACCTTCTATAATTAATAAAAGAGAAATTAAAACTTACAACCAAAGGAAAACATCAAATAAAAATCAGAGTATAACTCAGTTAGATAGAACATAACAATGGACAAATCAGAACTAGTCTTTAAAGAAAAATTTAAGCAAAGGATTAAGTCTAGCTAGAATGATCTTGCAAAAAGATAAATCAGAGTTATAAATTATTTATTTATTGCAGAATAGCACCGCACTGCGTGTAAATACCACACAAATCAAAATATAAGTGAAGGGCAGAATAAAAGATGGATAATAGGATATAGAGAATCAGCTCTTTCATGAAGTGGGAGGGGACAAAGATAGATGAAGGCTGAAAAAAGAATAAAGACATGTCATACTCATGAACCAACAGAACATGAGAAATATCATCATTATGTTCTCGAAATACACACTAATAAAAAATTAAAATTGAGAAGAAAAGTCACTAATGGGTAATAAAAGGAAAAGAAAGTTCACATCAGTACTGATTTAATAGATGTTAAAAAGGCAACAGAAATTATGAACAACATTATGCTAATAGATTCAACACCATATGTTAAAAGGGTAAAGTAATCAGAGATCCAGACTATCAAGTTCCCTTGAGAAGAAATAATCTGCACCATCTTATCTCTACTTGCATAAGCAGCATAACTTATAGAGTGCAGTAAAAGAGAATGAAATAACAAACAAGCAAAACATGCTAAGATAGAATGGCTTACAGGTTTAGAAATAATTAAGGAACAAATTTTAAAAATTCTACACAAATGCTTTCAGAATTTTTTTAAACAGCATGCTTTTTAATTAATCTACAAAGCCAACATTTAAAAACTATAGATCAATGCCACTCATTAATATAGTTGCTGAAGTTCTTAATAAAATATTAATGAGTCAAATCTAAATATAGGTTAAAAGGATAATAAATCTTGGTTGGATGGGTTTATTATAGGAATATAAGGTGGATTTAAGATATTAACAACCTAACTATATATTTATGTGAGAAATAACCATTTTTAGGTGGGAAAAAAAATTGCATAGACACATCTTTAAATAAAATATGTTGACAGTAAAACAAGCACATGAACAGGTGATCAAGTCATTCATTGGTAATTAAGAAAATCTAATTTAAACTACAGTATGACATATATAATTTTGAACACATATGTCTATACAATACACTGGCTAAAATTTAAAGGTTCAGCTATGTCCAGTGTTGATATTACTATGTAGCAACTGAAAGTTTTAAACACTTCTGGTATATTTGTAGACTAACCTGAATGCCTTGGGAAAATGTTTGATAGTCTCTTCATGTCTGAGTACTTTCCGAAGTAGGAGGAAATTAGAAGAGGCATGAGAACATTTCTGTGAGTGAATTATGTTCTTTATCTTGATTTAGTGTGTGAGTGTGATTCTAGCTGTACTTTCTTTTGACATTTTATTTATTTTTAATTTTTAAATTAAGCTTATGGATACATTTTACATAATGATCACATTCATCATGGGGAAACTGCACTTGTACAGGATGGATCTTTATTCTTCTGTCTCACATTCCCTTTTCCCATTTCCTTCACTGAAGCTCTTTTCCCCTTCTTATTTACAAATGTTTTGTTTCCATTTTTTCTTTCTTTTCTCATTTTTTCTTAACACTTTCTTTCTTTTCTCAACTCACCTCCCTAGTTCTACTTTTTCTCTTTTGAATATTTTCTTTCTGTTTCACAAAATCAATTATAAATTTTTATCCCTATTTATGTTTCCAGTTCCTGACATCAGAGAGACAATGTAATATTTACACATGTATGTCCAATTTGTTCCATTAAATAGTGTAGTCTCAAGGTGCACTCATGTACCTAGAAATGTATCAAGGTTTGGTATGGCAGAGTAGTACTCCAATGTATAGAATATCCATTTCCTTAACCATTCATCAGTTTATAGAAATTTGGGCTGCTTCTAAGATTTAGCTATTAGAAAAGATTCTTCTATAAACACAAGTGTGCATATATCACTGTGATATGTTGTTTTCAGTTCTTCCTGGAAGATACCAAGAAGGGGAGTAGCTGGGTCAAGCAGAACCTCTAGGTTTAGTTTTCTGCAGAATCTACACACTGATTTCCACAGTGGTTGCACCAGTCTACACTCTCAGCATCAGTGGAAAAGGATCGCTTTCATCCCACAACCCTGATAGTGTTCAGGAAAAACTTTACAGAAAATTAGAATAGATAGTCTTCACCTCAATCTGATAAAAGCCATCTATGACAAACCAACATCCAACATCCTACTAAATGGTAAAAACTTAAAAGTTTTCACTCTAAAATAAGGAGCAACACGAGAGTGTCCACTGTCACCACTCCTGTTTAATGTAGTTCTGGAAACAGTCTTGCAATTGCACAAGAAAAAGAAATAAAGATAGGAAAGGAAGAATTTAAATTATTATTTACAAAGGACATGATATTCTACATGGAAGATCCAGAAAAAACTCGGTCAAAAGACTTCTAGATTTAATACTAAATATATTCATGTAGCTTGATATAAAGTCAGCACTCAAAAACCAAAAGCATTCCTATAAACAAATACAAACTGAGAGAGAAATTAAGGAAAACATGACTTTCACAACAGCATCACAAAAAGAAATACTTAGGAATCAATCTAACAAAGAAAGTACAAGTTCTACATACTGAAAATTACAGTACTATGAAGAAGATATCATAAAATGGAAAGATATCCTTTGTTCTTGGGTAGGAAGAATCAACATAGTGAAAATAGATGTACTTCCAAAAAAGTTATACAGATTTAATGTAATTCTAATCAAAGTACCAATAGCATATCTCACAAAACTAGAGAAAAAAACTATAATTCACTTGGAATCAGATGAGGTCTAGAACAGCAAAAGCAAGTTTGGAGAAGAAATGCAATGCAGGGCAAATCAAAACCCCTGACTTGAAATTGTATTTGCAAAGCTACTGCAGTAAAATTAGCATGGTACTGGCAAAAAAAAAAAGAAAAAAGAAAAAAGAAAGGACATAGAAAAAGAAAGACAGACCCAAGGATCAACGGGATGGATTTCAATGTGTAGAAAAATTCCAGATCATCTCTTCATCTTTGACGAAGGAGCCAAACACTTTCACTGGAAGAAAGATAGCCTCTTTAACAAATGTTGCTAGACAGCCTAGCTTTCCACACGCTGAAGATTAAAACTAGACCCATGTTTCTCACCATCGACTTAACTAAAATCAAAATGGATCAAAGGTCTAAATATTAAAACGGAAACACTAGAGCTGGTGAAAGAGAAACTAGGTAGAGCTCTTGGCATTGTTGTAGGCAAAGACCTTATGAACACAACTCCAGTCACACAGAAACTATCACAAAGAAATCAGCAACTGGGATTTCATCTTATTAAAAAGCTTTTGCACAGCAAAAGAAATCACAAACTGAGTGAAGAAACATCCCACACAGGGAGAAAAAAATTTGTCAGCTGTTTCTCAAAACAGGACTGATATCCAGAACATATAAAGAACTCAAAACATCAGACTTCCCCCAAATTTAAAGACTCAGTCCAAAAAGACCATCTGAGATGAATACATGTGGCTCGGGTGAAGAAGTATAAATGTCATATAAATATATGAAAAAATGTTCAGCATCAGTGATCATTCAAGAGATGAAATTATTAAAAAATAGTGAGATTCCATCGCCCTCCGAAAAGAATGGCTATTATCGAGAAATCAAACTTATCTTGATTTTTAAAATGGCTTCATAGTTGTGTACACAGGAGTTTTGAGCACATCACATTTTCATACCTTGATGAAGCTTTTGGAGGGAAAGAAGCATGTGTGCTCTTTTGTGTATAGAGCTGGAAGAGGTGCTCCTGCAGTTTTGATCACTTATCTCTCTATAGATTGAGTTTACTAAGTGACACTAAAATCACCTAGAATCCCTAAAAGAAGAAATGAATAGTAACTTGAACCACATAAATAATACCTGAGTAATCCTGGCAAGGGTTAAAATTTAATGTAAGCATTTAGGGAGACACTTTCAGATGAGATTTTGAAGAATTTCCAGAACAAAGTCATGAAATTTTATAGCACATGAAAATCAACATTTAAAAATCAATTTCTTTTGTATACTACACTAATGATGAAGTATTTGAGAAAGAAATCAGACAAACAATTCCATGCATAATAGCTTTTAAAAATTTATGCATCGTCAAATCAAGAAATTGAAAGACCTGAATATGAAAATTACAAACCCAAATGTAAAAAATGTAATGTAAAAAAATACATTGAAGAACACACTGGCAGATGGAACAAGCTCCAGTGTTTGTGGATTGGCAGAATTAATATTGTTAAAATAGTCAAAAATCGCTCCAGATTTAATGCAATCCCAGTCAAAATATCCAAAACAGTCTTCATTAAACTAGAAAAACTAATAAAATTTGTATGGAAATACAAAAGATTCAGAATAGACAAAGTAATCCCAGATAAAAGGAACAAGTCAGAAGTGCCACAATAATGTGTTTATATTATACCACAAAGCAATAACAACAAAATGAGCAAGTTACTGCTACAAAGTTGATAGAAAAACCAATAGACTACAGCGAAGGGCAGAGAAACAAACCCATACATCTATGACCATCTCATTCTTGATAAAGGACTGAAAACATTCCTTGAAGGAAAGAGCCTATTTAAGAAGTAGTACTGGCAAAACTGAATATCCTTATGTAGAAGATTGAAACTAACCCATTATTTTTCACTCTGCGTAAAATAACCCATCAACTGAAAATATATCAAAGACCTAGATCAAAGAACTGAAATTTTGAATTTGCTAGAAGAAAATATAAGGACAGCAATTGAAACCATAAGTACAAGCAAAGACTTCCTGAATAGGACTCTGAAAGCCAGGAAGTTACATCAAAAATAAAAAATAGAATTACATTAAATTTCTGCACAGCACTGGAAACAGAAAGAAGATACAGACTACAGAACAAGAGAATATATTTGCCAGCTACATTTCTGACAAAACATTAATATCTAGAAACCCAAAATGCTGAAAAATAACTAGGCTTTTGATTTAGATCATGTGGAAGGTGAGAAATAAATGTATATAGAAATGCATACTATATTAAGTCCAATTTCTATGCATTTCTGTGACTTGTAAGAAATCAAGCTGTACAATTCAGTTTACGATAGTAGCATCTCAGCTGCTCCAAAATACATATCAATAGTGGTAATATCGTAGATTTATATATGCATAAAATGGATTTATAGATTTATATATATGCACTATATACATATATATAGAGAGACACACACACATACCACTTTCTCATCTATGACATTTTTTACTTGCATGATTTTGATGTAATTTTCTGAGATGCTAAAAGTAATTTGCTTTGTCTTTTGTGTGCATTTACTTTTAATAGGGTAAAAATGCTATATCTGATGCTTCTAAGGCTAATTCTCTTTTAATTGAGTAACTGTTGCCTGGTGCTTACCCATAGTGCTTTATATGTATTTCAATTCTATGTTGTATGTTTTATTAATTTATAGTAAGACTGTATTAAGAACTGCATCACCTTTTCTTTGTTTAATGACATTATTAATGGCAATAGGTCTTATTTTCATTTTAAAATGTACCTGTTAGGTTTTTAAGTGGGAAATTTTATTTGAAATTTTGCTACCATACATTTTTCATCTTTAAAATTTATTTTTTAATAAAAGATAATGAAGTAATGGTAAAAACTTGAATGTAAGCCAATATCCCTAAATATTCAGGAAAGCAAACCACCAATTATGGAAGTGTGATACTCTGCAGGCCTTTTCCAGGATATAAGTTTTGGGATCTGATTAGAATCTGACTGTGATCTGATTAGATCACTGATGGTCTTTTCAACTTAGATATGTTAATGTGTTCCTTTAGAATGTCATTTTGGCCATCATGATTTCTATTTTTAAGTACTGAGTTCTGAAAGACAGATTTACAAAAGTTAGGAGACATATACTACAAAGTTGGGAAACTTAACTGTGAAATGTATTAAGGGATTTGAATGGTTAATACATGCTAATATGCTTCTAATCACAGTTTTTTTTTTATTTTAGAAACATAAAAGTACAAAAACATATTGACAAACAGACACCCATTATCATAGAAAATAGTACAATCACAACTAATCTATAGACAAGGTGATATGGTCTCAACAGTAGTTGTTGCTTTATCGCTTTATCCATTGATATCTTCGAATTATAGATGTATGGACCCATATACAGACATGCAAATTTAGTCAGACAGTTGATCCTCTCAACAACAGA